>BRDA01006053.1:0-15522 GCA_036984385.1 Crenuchus spilurus | reverse complement strand
TTGTGTTCTATTCTGAATAAAACATTAGATGTTGGCACCTCCACATCATTGTGTTCAGTTTTTATTCACAATTTGTTTAGTGTCCCAACTTTTTTACACTAAACATATTTAGTGGCCTTAACTTAAACAGGAATATCTTCCTCATTGAAACTAAGTGATGAAAAACACTGTAGCCGAAAAAAGAAACACTGCAGAGACATAACTCATAAAGAAATGACCACACATCAAAGATAGCTCTGAGTCTACTCTTCAACATGAGAGTTTAGACAATGTGGTGATTTGGAAGGTCTCCCAGTCTCAAGTCTCTGTCATTGTGGTTTTGATAGAGAACTCCACACAGACAACAATGCTGAAAAAACCTTTATTCTTAATGCTGTGTGCTGATCTTAGGCTTGTTTGTGTGTGTGGTCTATGTGCACATGATCATCCCCACTGAGGTTGCCTGTTGTTCCCCTTTCTATTCTTACGTTGACTTTACCACATCCATACTTGTCCATCAATACAACAATCAGCCATAACATACAAGGAGGTTTGTAATGTTATGGCTGATTAGTGTAATGCACTGACATTAAGCAGAACCTGATTACACATGAGCTCTGATCGACTTTTGTTCTTGAACTGAGATCCTTCTGGGGAGATTCCTCTGGATTAGGCATTCCACAGTCTGTGCTAATCACCTTAACGGTTACACACTGAGATGTCAGTCAGTGACACACGGTGATACAGCTATGTATTATTTCCACTCTGAACTATTTTACACTCATGTCACTGGTTCAGAACTTTTAATGCCATCTTCAGTCCCCTCACCTGGAGAATCAGACTGTGTTTGTGTAATGAATGCATTTGAAGTTGTATTAACTCCACTGACTCTGTCCTGATTCCAGACACGACATCCCAAGCTGGGCTCAAGCAGCTCAAGTAAGGTGCTGCCTTTGAAATATATTAAGTACAAAGTAGCAGAAAGGCACAACTCACCTTTTAAAAATGCTTTATTAACTACAATCATCAAAAAATTACAGTACACTAAAAAAATAATGTAATTCACACACATGTATTACAGTAAAATATGTTTTATCAAGTCCAAAGTCAACGCAGCCATCTTCCAGGAGATTTTAGAGCACTTCATGCTTCCATCTGCTGACAAGCTTTATGGAGATGCTGATTTTTCATTTCCAGCAGGACTTAACATCTGTCCACAGTGACAAAACTGCTGCCAAATGGTTTATTAACCCTGACATCACTTTGCTTGACCAAAGAAAAGGTTTGAAATATGTCACTTTAATTGTATGAATAATTGTAATATCTAATGATAAAAATATATAAATGTATCTTTTTCAAATTAAATGAGCTTTTTCATTAAATTCTCTTTTTAAATGCATGAGTGTAGTTGTATACAGATGAAATGTGAATTGTTCAGCAAAATGATTGGTAAGAGGAAAAGAGTGTTCTGGTCTTATTGCTCAATAAATCTTCCAAAGTAATGCTGAAGTATAATAGACACAACTACTCGTACTGTATTTTGAGTAATTCTGGCCCATCCTCTCCTGCACTGACAGATTTGTTTGGTGTGTGATGCTTCTTCCTTCTTCATTTCAAACTTCGATCAGCTACTCAGTCTGGAGCATCAACTTCAACAGCTGGCAGAGTTCCTCATCAGCCATGAGCTTCACACTCTGATATAGAACCTGTGATAGGGTTCTAACTTTAATCACCACCTCTCAGAATTCCTCCGTCTAATGGTTAAACATATTGAGCTTCTTTATGTATCTTTTCTTCTATAATTTTATTTGTTTTGTGTCATTTTCTTTTCTCATGTGGAGTTGACTGAAGGAGAATGAGACTTGGTTCCTCACAAGGGTTCTTCCTCTTGCTCTAAGTGATTTTTTTTGCCTCTGTTGTTTCTCAGTTTTTTTTATAAAGCTGCGTTGTGACAACATTAGTTGTAAATAACATTAAACAAATAAATTTTGACTTGATTTGATTCAATTTGATTAGATTTTCCATCCCGATCATGTCAGCCATGCTAGTATGGTCATCCAAACATTTGCCAAAAGCTGTTCTGCAGGACTGATTTTTGTGCTGGCCAGCATAGTACACATTGAGTGTGTCCTGTGTAGAGAATAGCCATGTGCGTGTATGTGTGTGAGTGTGTTGTCTCAAAGCTTCAGTAAGGGGATTACTGATCACAGAATGTCAGAGAGGCTTTTAAACATTCAGAGGATGAGAGAGAGAGAGAGAGAGAGAGAGAGACTAGGAAGCAGGAAGGAGGATGGGATTAAAGCCCTACAATCCAGTCTATTAAGAGTTCTGAACAGGTGTGGCATGTTTCTCTATTTCAGTCACTCTTGGTCAGTAGCTCTGAATGCCTTTTGACTTGCTCGAGCACTTCTCTAAAGCACTGAAGTGACTGAAAGTGAAGAACAGGAAGAGGAAGGCTATGGATAAGCGACAGGGGGAGATGAGCACAGCCAGGGAGAAGCTGGAGACTCTGATGAAGAGCATGGAGGTGCTTCTGACAGAGGTTGAGCAGCTGAGGTCTCACTGCACTCACTGGAACCTGGAGTTAAGCCGCCACATCACTGAACTGCGCCTGGAGAACCGGGAACTGATTGAGAAATATGATGCTCTGGCCCAGGAGCTAAAGGAAGCCTTAGAGACCATCGAGGACCTGCAGGACACCAAATATGCTCTTGATGCCAAAGAGAGGCAGGCTGAGAAGCTAAACAGACAGCTCTGAGGAGGCAAAGCGGCAAGATACAAAGCTTGGTATTGCTGCCACGAGGAATTAAAATGCCACTATTTTGAGATGTTATGTCTTAATTATGAGGAAACATCTAATTACAAGAGAGTTTCTCATTATAGTGAGAAGGTATGTTGTAAAAACAACATACAGTGAAACCTTAGTTACTGTTTGCCACAGTTTGGTTATAATTGACTTTTTTTGGGGAAATTTTGTCTCAGTTATTGTTCATCCTAAAGGTTTTTAGTGGAGTGCCCAAGTGACTCAATGCTTTTTTCACAAAAATAAAGTATCTGCATTCACATTTCTCATTCACCCACACGTTCATTGTTCATTCTGACTTTGTTTCTCATTTCTCTGGCTTTGTTTCTCGTTTCTCTGGCTTTGTTTCTCATTGTTTCTCTGGCTTTGTATCTCGTTTCTCTGGCTTTGTTTCTTGTTGTTCCTCTGGCTCTGTTTCTCATTTCTCTGGCTTTGTTTCTCTGGCTTCATATCTCGTTTCTCTGGCTTTGTTTCTAGTTGTTTCTCTGGCTTTGTGTCTCATTGTTTCTTTGGCGTTGTCTCTCGTTTCTCTGGCTTTGTTTCTCGTTGTTTCTCTGGCTTTGTTTTTCATTGTTTCTTTGGCATTGTCTCTCGTTGTTTCTCTGGCTTTGTTTCTCATTGTTTCTCTGGCTTTGTGTGTCATTGTTTCTTTGGCGTTGTCTATCGTTTCTCTGGCTTTGTTTCTCATTGTTTCTCTGGCTTTGTGTCTCATTGTTTCTCTGGCGTTGTCTCTCGTTGTTTCTCTGGCTTTGTGTGTCATTGTTTCTTTGGCGTTGTCTATCGTTTCTCTGGCTTTGTTTCTCATTGTTTCTCTGGCTTTGTGTGTCATTGTTTCTCTGGCGTTGTCTCTCGTTGTTTCTCTGGCTTTGTGTGTCATTGTTTCTTTGGTGTTGTCTCTCGTTGTTCCTTTGGCGTTGTCTCTCGTTGTTCCTTTGGCGTTGTCTCTCGTTGTTCCTTTGGCGTTGTCTCTCGTTGTTTCTCTGGCGTTGTCTCTCGTTGTTTCTCTGGCGTTGTCTCTCGTTGTTTCTCTGGCTTTGTCTCTCGTTGCTTCTCTGGCTTTGTCTCTCGTTGCTTCTCTGGCTTTGTCTCTCGTTGCTTCTCTGGCTTTGTTTCTTTTTGTGTCTCGCAAAAACAAACTAAAACAAAAGCAGTTGCAGAAAAAAATAGTGGTTGAGATCCCTGAGAACAGACAGCATGTGGCGAGGAAAACATGTCATCAGTATGCCACGCTGGCTAAAAGCAATTTTCTAACGCATGGCGAATTCAAATCGCCACGAAAATCACAAAATCCAGTAATACTCCACAAGCTGTCTGCCATCTTGAGGGTATCTGCTGCTCCGTGAACACCTGAAATAGCCCGAAGCAACATCGTCAGGAAAATAACCGCAAAATAATTAATGAGATAGGTGGGTCTCTACATGCTGATTGGTTGAGAAGTTTCGCGCGTAGAAAATTATAGTATCCCATAATTCTGTGCGTTCATTGATAGTATTTTTACCAATGATCTATATTACTGGATAGGACTCACGTGACTTTTGAATGCGCCAGCAAGGAGCCTCCATGTTCTGTGGAAGCAGGGCAAGCTCTGAAGGAAGCCAGCGTTTACAAACAACGAAAGGGCTGCAATGTTTTGCCTTTAACTGTTTTACTTTATTGGAATTCTATCAGCAGAGACCAGGGGATCAAATTCCACAAGTATGTATTCATTTTAAAATGATTTATTCGTAATAATCTGTGAATTACAGCCACAATCTCTGACCTACAAACTTGACGTAGTTCCGTAGACATTACACTAATAGTCAGGCTTGCATCAAACCAACAACACTCATGAAGTTAGTATCACAAACATTAACTCTTACTGTAAGCAAATGTAGATATGCATCAGAACTATAAACTACTAGACTAAAGTCACTTTTATAGCGACAATGATGGTGTCAGTGTTGTCAACTTAGTGCCAGTGGCCCATCAAATTGTCTTATATGTTATAGACAACCTTTAATTTACTAAAAAGTAAAATTAGTAGCAACATAAATAGAGCTTTACAATGTGTTTACAGTAACATTAAATTAACTCGGATGATAGCATTGAATGTTTCTACATTTACATTCTACATTTTATTTACGGAGGTCTCCGTGTTCTTTAGTTTGGATTAAGACAGTCGACAGGTTGAAAAAATGTATAATTTGTGTAGAGCCATCGGTCACTAGCTAGTAGCAGCAAGGCAAGAAAACATGGCTATATTTATGTCAATGGCCATGCGATAGCAGCATTACACAATTTAATTCTTTGTCTACTTTGTAAATAACTTACATTTTGAAAATCGGATAATTATGAACGATTTTACAGCCATTAGAAGTCATGCAAGCAGTAAGGCCTAGAGAAAATGTCAGCTACGACAGATGCGAGAGCCGATAGTAGCCTAACATGTCATCAACCATTTTAATACTTTGATTAATGTTAAAGAACTTTTTATCCTCTTTGTAAAGAACTTTAAATTTTGAAAATCGGACAATTATTAGAGAAGTTAGAGCTTTGAGAAAGCAGCAGTGCTGGCTATGTGCATTGTTTACAAGCTTCACTTCCACACAACATGACGTCGCGCCGGCCTCAATGCTACCGAATAGGCAGCGTCCTATCCAGTAATATAGATCATTGATTTTTACTGTTATTCCCAGGCTTGTGAGAGACTGTCTCTGGACATTATATAAATATATCAATAAACAAGTCGACAAAGAGCTGTACACATTGGAAATTTTTTATTTTGAATTCAATAGTTGCTCTATATTTTCCATTTTTATCACTCTTATTTGCCCTACAGAGAGTAAATATCTATAAATATCTGTAAATATGATCAGAAATCCATTACACCAATGGATTTCTGATATGATGTACATGTACATGTAAGTGCTGTGGCTAAGATTGGCTAACTGTGGCTAAAGTGTGGCTACTGTGGCTAACTGTCTTCGCCACAGGTAGCTGTTAAATCTGTGGCTAGTCAAATCCTTATGTGGCTAAGAAAGTTTTAAGCCCCTTAGCCACAATGGCTAACAGGTTTCATGAGCCAGTGCCAACCCTGGACAAAATCTGAAATGGAGCAGCTACAAGCTGAATATGTTGTCACACAAGACGTGATGAGGCTTTTATTAAAATTTTAGATCCACAGGGATCAAACTGAGACGTGAGCAGTACACAATTGGCAAGCCTATAATTACTAATACAAAGCACAGCCCACTGCTGAAACCTCCAGTGTGAATACCTTCACACAGATATGCATCATTAAAACAAACGTTTGCTTAAATATCAGATTTTCTCATAATTAATGTTCTTTCTCATAATTATGACGTGTCACTTGCATGACATACTTTCTCAAGATAACAATATACTTTCTACATTTTTTGTCATTACAACATAGCATCTTGTAATAGGGACATGTTTAGGGTTTATTAATGTTTTATTCTGTGTGGCAGCAAAACACCTCCATACAAACCCACTGAAGTGTGTGAAGGAATGCAGTGGAGATCAGAAGATTCAATCATCCAATTCTTTTATAATGAACACAAACATGGAGACAAAGTGGAAAGGGAGGAGTGTGAAAATATCAACAGTATAGACTATCATCAATATTTCATTCATAAACTTGATTTTAGCAACATGTGGAATTCTACCTTTTCAAACTTGATGAAAAACAAGGACTGCTTAATTAAAATATTCCACAAAACAACCATGTCCTGGTTCCCTATTTTTGATCTCCAGCTTTTAAACATGTGTCATCACCATTTGTGGTAAAACATTTTAGAGTGTTTGTCTAGGGATCACTCTTGAGAACTTGAAACTGATAATGGGGTAATCCTATTCTGCTCATCTTCACACAGGAAAGTCAGTTCAGGTTGTTGAATTAGTAAACAAGGAAGTAGGACATGTAGGAGGAGCCACTTTGAAAACCTTTGCTGTGTTTGGAATCACTTCCCATTAAAGTACTGCACTATGTAGTGTGACATCCATGTCACACATCCAAGTCTTATTTGTATTCTCAATGATACATCATTTGGATGTCCATGTCATATAACATGATGTTCTCCAGTGAGGTCAATACATAATCATTTCTATTCCTGTAGTAAATAGTTAATCAGTCAACAAGTCATTCTGAACACAATGCTCATCTAGTCTAGTTAATGTCATTTTTTATTTTGTTTTCCAGACTTTAACTGTATATATTAAGTATTTCCAGAGTGTGATACTCACTTCTAGTGAAAGTAGGGGTTATTGAGGGAAATGCAGTAGGATCTACAGTCATACAACAATAAATTAAATACTGTGAACAAGTTCATTTTTGTGCATAATTTAATTCAAAAGGTAAACTGACATATATTGTATATTCATCACACACAAAGTAACATATTACTAATCAAACACTGTAAATATCATGTATCTGTCAGGCTACAAATGCTGCATTTCTCATTTAAAGCCTCTACTGAACCAAAGACAGCATCAGAAGCGTCTTACCGGTCTTAAGGAGAAGAAGAGTCTGGAGGAAGAGTGGAGAGACACACAATCCAAGTGTCTGAAGTCCCGTGTGCAGTATCTGCAGTCTGTGATGCTTTGAGGTGTCATGTCATCTCATGTAAAGTCAACACAGCATCTAGAGATTTTAGTGCACTTCATGCTTCCATCTGCTGACAAGCTTTATGTCCTTTTCCAGGACTTAACACCTGCCAACAGTGCCATAACTATTACCAAATGGTTTACTGTTTATACTACTGTGCTGGATTGGATAACTCATGAGCTCTAAGCTACACTGATCAACATTAGAACAAGAAAGGCCTAAAATGTCACTTCATGTGTAATCATTTTTTAATTAACCCTTTCAGACCCTGCGTCCATTGCAATGGACATCACATGTTTTCTTCCTTTTTTATGTTTTGTTGCACAAAAGATCAATTGAGATCTGTTGTTCATCAGAACAGACATTTACCAACCAATCAAATAACAGCTTAGCCCCGCCCACTGCTTTGGGAACAAAAAACACTGAAGTTAGCAATGGCAGCACTCCAGCCAAGGAGGAAGAGTAAGGGTTCATTTTAACTCATTTTTATCTATTTTAGAATACATTTTTTCTTCATGTTATGAGTTAATTTTACTCTTAAGGGATGGTTTGTGAAATAAAAAGTTCAATATCAGTTGCAAAATCAGAAAGTTAAACACAGGATTTTTATTATCTTGTTGTCCATTACAGTGGACAGTGGGTCTTAATGGCATGTTTTTTTAGTGCTGCTGATAAAGCTCTACTATGCAATTGCAGTGTGTACAGACAAATAATCTGTTAAATACAGTGTAAAATAAGATTAAAAATATTTATTCTACAAAGTACACAGCACTTGAAGTGTTTCAGTTAATTGGCACCGGAAACATCAGAAATTGAAAACTTTATTAGTGATGATGATGGTGATGATGAAGATGCAGAGAGTGCAAAACTCTCACGAGTAGGTGAGCATAGCTGTCTGTTAAATATTGTTACTCCAATACTCCCATTGTTGTCCATAAAAATAAAAATATGAACCTTTAGCTATTTTTGCAAATATTTGTAGTATATATAATAGTATATGTGAAATACTATTTTTATAAATACAACCATAATTTTGACTAATTTCTCCTTGTTTCATGTTATATACTATTTTTCAGAATGAGAGATTATGGATAGCAGTTTTAGTTTATGGACCACGTCAAAAAGGATGTACAAACAAACCATAAAACTATTCAGATTATATAGCATTGCTTTACAACTGTTAAGACCTACCGTTCACTGCAGTGGACATTTTAAAAAATGACATTAAAAATATTACATTTGATTTTTTTTTTTACTGAGTCTTGTTTTGGAGTTCATTACAGACAGAAAACTGCATTCGTATATTTTTTTCATTACTGGAACATAATTCTGGTCTGAAAGGGTTAAATTATGAACTGAAATAAACTTTTTACAAGATTTGTTGATGCATGACTGAAGTGTACTATTCCTGACCAGACATTGTACTAAAATGAAGAGTGTGGAGTGTTGCACACTGTTTTAATTCACTGCTTGAAGACTTCCATGAGTGATCAAAGTAAGCTGCAGTTTAAAATTAGCTAAATTAACTGGCACCCTAAACAAGAATGTAGACAAACATAACAGGTTCACCAGCTACCTGACTCAGTCATGCTGGTTTATGCTCTTCAGCATACAGAAAATTGAGCCCTTACACTATACATACATCAGTCAGGTGCTTATTCAGTCTCTTGTCATCTCAATACTTTTGCAGCTCTCTCCTGGTGAGTCTTCCAGTGCACGCCATCAGACCCAGATCCAGAACTCTGCAGCATGTCTTCAGCCATCCAAAATATACTCATGTCTGCGTTCCCTTCACTGGCTCACTGTAGCTATATCAATTATGAAAAAAACACTGATGCTGGCATACAAAGGCTAAAACAGACCGTCCCCTTCTTGGTGATGGTGATGATTGAAAACTGGTTCAGTATCTCAAGCTTCAAGTACAGCTCAGCTTGGTCAGCCGTCCTTTAAGAGTACAGGAAGACTAGCATCAGGACTTTTCTTTGTCCTGGAGCTCAAATGGTGGAATGAACTCCCACTGGCCATCACTGTCTTCAAGGGTGACGAAAGCAATATCTCTGAAATGCATTTACATGTACTCTAATCACCCACTTCATATTTGCTGTGTATTATACCTTCTATGTAGGTGTTGAGTTGTTTTTTGCATTGTGTCTTCTGTCTAGATATCAGCAGTGACTCTTGTGTATGATTGAGCTCTTAATACTTTTTCAGAGTCAACTACAAAGCTTTATGTATGTCTGGATGAGAGAGTCTGCTAAATGTCATGAATGTAAATGTAAATTACATTCATCACAAATTACAATATTTCAAAACTATTTCACTGAACACTGAAATACCCAACATAGTAATAAAAGCAATACAGCAATCAACATTCTCCTTAATATCTCCTTAACATCTCAGTACTTTCCCCCTATACAATAATGATGCTGGCAACACTAATGAGTCTTTATCTACGGCCTCCTGCTGCTTTTATTCTGCTCAGATTTGCTCCTATAATGATGGTCATATTTATTGACTATATAAAGTCAAATGTGTCATATTTAAAACATAGTTGATCTTTTAAGGCCACTTCAGCAGTGTAATAATTAAATGGTAATAATTTAATATGTAGGGCGGCACCGTGGCTTAGTGGTTAACACGTTCACCTTTCATCGCTGAGGTCTTGGGTTCGAATCCACATCTGAGCGGAGTTTCCATGTTCTCCCCGTGTCTTCCGGGGTCTCCGGTTTCCTCCCACAGTCCAAAAACATGGAGGTCAGGTGAATTGGCTACTCTAAAAATGTCCATGTGTGTGCATGTATGTGAATGTGTGTGTTCACCCAGCGATGGACTGGCGCCCTGTCCTGGGCTTAGTTGAATAGTGTAATGCCCTGCCCTGCGCCCAGTGAGGGGGTAACCGCTACCCTGATAAGGAAAAAGCAGGTGTTATAATGAATGAATGAATGAATGAATTTAATATATGTAATATGTAAAATATTAATATATACACGTAATGCAAAACCCATATGCAATGCTATTTAATTTTGTTTTTGTAATTGGTTAGACAGTCAAATAAACACATTTTCCAAAATGTGAGTTTTGTGGCAATCATTTGATGGTTCAGGCTTTACAGGGTTAATGACTGGAGTCTCAACAAACTCTACAGTGGAACTGTCACGGTTGGGGCTGAGATGATGGACACAAATGCAGATAAGGGTGAAAAACAGTTTTAATAAAGATGAAATAAAGAAAGAAATTAAACTCTGTAACAACATAAACTATACGAAGGAGCTGAAACACAAAAAACAGACTAAAGGTTTTACAACACGGAGGACTCTGAAGCTAGACAAAACAAAATGACAAGCAAGGAGGAAAAACACAAAGAAGGGAATTTATACAGGAGACTAAACGAGGCACAAGATGGGGAGCAGGTGCACTAATCAATGAACAAGACAAACGAGCTGTAGACAAACTCAAACAGGAAAGGGTGACCATATAAGGGCAAAGGAAGTGAGGTGCAAACCACAGATGGAAGAAAGCGTGACAGGTACATTGGTTTTCATAATCATCTGTTCTAAAGTGTCTTATGATAACCGAAATGAATGATAACTGAAGCAATATTTCCCATAAGAAATAATGTAAATCCAATGAATCTGTTCCAGACACTCCAAATATTAACACACATTTTATATAGAATAACTATAGTGTTACATACAGAACACAATGAGAAATAAATACAAAAGACTAATGAAAAGGATAAATGAACATTTAACATCACTCTTACAGGTTTACTCTCCCATTTTCAGGAGGTAGCGCTGCGTGACATTTGGTGTTTTTAGTTTGTTTTGAGCATTATCAACGAGAAACAACGAGAAACAAAACCGGAATGAATGACAAACATGTGGGTGAGTCTATATTTTGAGAAATTAGTGGCGAATCTTGTGGGAATTTTGCCGAAAACTGATCAATGATAACTGGGATAAAATTTCTCTGAAAAAAGTCAACAATAACTGAACTGTATGATAACCAGGGCAAAGGTTAACTGAGGTTAACCTGCATTTCTATTAAAGAATCGGCCATTCTCCTGAGATATCCAGAACATTTGAGAAATAATTATGATTGTAGATCAGTTCATTTCACTTTCACTTCTGTTTGTAATGACTGTTAGAGTTACTGTTGTGTGTTTGGGCTAAGACTGGCACAGACAGGATGGTTCCACTGCCCCCCCTTTCCAATCCTCAAATTAGTACCTGTATGTGTTTGTATGGCTGTTGAAAAGTAAGAGATCCCAAAATAGCACCTTCAAACTATGGAGCGTGAAGAGTTGCTCACACCCCATGATTTAATACGCTGTGTTTAGTGGCATTGGGCCGTGCTATAAGAAACATTTGTGGTGAGGAACGGTGAAAAACCCCTCACTGCATGAAGGCCACATTTCCCTGAGATGTTCTCTTTCACAAACACGTGTGCACTGAATAAAACTGAAATTAATAAACAGTATTTGCTTCACCGTCACCATGTTTTTAGTAGCATATTTTTGACCTCATAAAATCCTCAAAGCAGCCCAGATATGGAAACATTTTGTTTTAGTGACATTTCTCAATGTTATCATGTGTGTATGTGTGTGTGTGTGTGTGTGTGTGTGTGTGTGTGTGTGTATCACTTATAATATTAAGAATATAAGAATATAATATTAATTTAATATTATATAATAATTAATATTTTTTATATTATTATTAAATAAATTATTATTATTATTATTATTGTTAATAATAATAATAATAATAATAATAATAATAATAATAATAATAATATTACTAATGGCACTCCAGGGTCTCTGGTTTCCTCCCACAGTCCAAAAGCATGGAGGTCAGGTGGATTGGGTACTCTAAATTGTCTGTGTGTATGTGTGTGTGTGTGTGTGTGTGTGTGCACCAGCGATGGATTGGCGCCCTGTCCTGGGCTTAGTTGAATAGTGTAATGCCCAGTGAGGGGTAGGGGACTGACCCCGTCCCTGATTAAAGATTAAGCAGTTGTGATAATGGATGGATTATTATTACTGATGTCCAAATAAAAAACTGCATGTTTTATTGTAAATTTTATTATATACATATTACATAATGTACATAATGAACTTCATTCTTCTTTAAACGTTCTTTAGTAGAACGACTTGTGTGTTTAGGGTCGTTGTCTTGCTGCATGATTCACCTTCTCTTAGGATTCAGATCATGGACAGATGTCCTGACATTTTCTTTAGAATTCTCTGATATAATTCACAATTCATTGTTCCATCAGTGATGACAAGCCGTCCTGGACCAGATGCAGCAAAACAGGCCCAAACCTGATACTACCACCACCATGTTTCACAGATGAGATAAGGCTCTTATGCTGGAATGCAGTGTTTTCTCCAAAAATAACACCTTTGTTCTTTAGCAAACTGCAGATGAGCACTAATGTTCTTGTTGGAGAGCACAAACTTTCTTCTTGCAACACTGACATGCACACCATTGTGGATCAGTGTTCTCTCATAGTGGTCTCATAAAGTTATTTTTGGCTCTTTTGTAACCTTGCAACCATTTTCGTCCCTCGCAACGATCTTTGTTGGTCGACCACTCCTGCAGAGGACAAGGGTCTTGAATTTTCTCCATTTGTACACAATCTGTCTGACTGTGGATTGGTGGACACCAAACTCTCTCTCGCTCTCTCTCTCTCTCTCTCTCTCTCTCTCTCTCTCTCTATATATATATATATATATATATATATATATATATATATATATATACACACACAGTATATTACATCTTGGATAGATTAAATAACATTTTTTCTATGCATAAAAATGTTTGGTTTTAACCCTTTCCAAACCTCACTACAGTCCAGTATTATTTGTAGATATCAACCAGCACCTGAAAACCTCATTATGTTAAATCAGGTGTTCAAATGAATTTGAATGAAATACATGATAAGCATCAAGGAGAATATTTTGAGAGGAGAAACCTCATGACATGGCAGAAAAACACTTTGGGAGGGATTCTTTGTGATTGTGTAAGAAAAAGGTGGTGTGTGTGTGTGTGTGTGTGTGTGTGTGTGTGTGTGTGTGTGTTTACGTGTCCAAGGGAGTGAGATGTGCTGTCCAGACTGGTCAGACAAAAGCATCAGTTCACTCCTGCAGTGACTGGATTAACTTCTGACGCAGACTGAGACTGAGGGACGAGGTAAGAACATCTTCATCCTCATTCAGTCCTGATACCTACTACTGATAAAACTCAAATAAAATGAACCCTAACCCTCCTCAAATTATTCATATTTTTCCATTTGGACAATATATTCTGTACTTATACAGCAGTTGGGAAAGGTTGCTGAAGAAAGTGTGTACAGTATAAAGTGTGAGTATACAGTGTGCATGTGTCTCAGTATATAAGTGAGGGAGTTTTTCCTTGCCACTGCCGCCGTTGGCTTGCTCACTGAGGATTTGGTGTTTTGTTATTACTAACCCTGTAAAGCTACTTTGTGACATCAGTTTTAAAAACCGCTTTATAAATAAATTTGAATTGACTTGACTTTGTGTGCGTGTTCTCTATGTGTATGTGGGTTCTCTTTGTACAGATGGTTCTCCTGTCACTCCTGGGGGTCCTGTACTTGCTCACAGCTCCAGTGTTCTCAGTGAGTAACACCCACCTGGTTACATATTACAGGCTGTAATTCTATCCAGTATCCAGTGCAGGACTGTACTGCGGTGATCAGAATTATGTACTTTCAATAAACATTTTCATCATTTAAATATGATTGAAATACTGTGTCTGGTTTGACAGCAGCTTGGCTCTTGAGGCTTGACAGTAGCATTATTCTATATTGATTATTATCTATGTTAAGTTATGCAATGTATGTTTGTATGTTTTGGTTGGACTCTCCGGCTCCTCTGAGCGACTGGTGTCTGAGAGAGCAAATTTCAGTGTTTGCTGGTGACTGTTTCTTTACTGTGACATTAAGAGGGAAACCACTCTGTGACTGATTGTGTTGATGCTTTTGAAATGTGTGTTTCATAAATGATATGGAATCTGAGAGAAATGTTCAGCATATTTATGTGTGAGAAATATAACTTTTGGAATTTATTCAAAACATGAAAATATGAGGATAAAATAGCTCAGCTCTGTGTTAACGGTAAGGTTTGATCACTTTTTACGTTATCTGATCAGACTGGGTGTAAACACAAGGTTATCTAGGCTTGTTGTCCTGAGAGTTGATGGAAATTCACATAATGGTTAGCAAAGGTGTCAAAAGTATTCACATTCATGACTCAGGTAGAAGTACAGACACTAGGGTTTAAAAAGACTTTTATAGAAGTTGAAGTATCAACTTAAGCTTTTTACTCAAGTAAAAGTACAAAAGTTCTGGTTTCAAAACTACTTAAAGTATAAAAGTAAAAGTAATGTAAGGTAAACAAATGCCAAAACTTAGGCTGTGCCACAGGGGCATGTAGTGCATAACCTCACCCCCACCCCCAAAATACAGTTTTTCTAAAAGCCGTAATGACTATAATATTATATTAAAATGGTAATGTTGACATTTTTTGGGGGATGTACTGACTACCTGTATCAGCTGCATATATGCCTCTTAAAAATGAAACATTTTAGTAATGTAAGAGCCATTTTACACTAAATGTATATTTAATAGCAATTATATTGATATTTTGTGTTTTATGTTCTTCTGTGTTATTTAGGAGCATTGTTTTAGTATTTAAAGTAAATCCTTTATTTTTCTGACAATCGATTGCTTTCCCTGATTGCAAACTTACTCTGTACTCCATTACTTTGCCCTGAGGAGATCAGGCCAGTATTTTAAGGTAGCCGTTGTTTTTTTTTTACCGTAGCCTGTTATGCTAAGCAACATTTTTTATTTATTCCTTTGTTTGTTATCCTAGTAAAAACAATACAAACGGACCTGTGTGAAAAACAAGACAGAATAAAAGTGTTTGAGGACTACACTTTGTCTCTTTCTGTTGCTTTTGGAGGATACTGGATCCGCAAGCACGAGTTAAAAACTTCAAGTTCTGCCTTAAAGCGCTGCGTTACGTTACTGAGGTTACTGGAGAGTGATGAGACACGTGACGTGCAGGTACCAATAGGGTATCAGAATGGTATATGTTTATACTTATCAT
>BRDA01006051.1:0-12285 GCA_036984385.1 Crenuchus spilurus | reverse complement strand
ACATGACAGCCTTCTGTATTTGCTTGCATTTGAAGGATGGATGAAAACTACAGCATCATCCCTCATGGTGTGAACTTCCAGGACCCCATCTTTCCTGATACGCCCGAGAACCACCGAATGTTCGCCAGCCTCTTCCAGTTCTCCAACTGCACAGCCGGGACGCAGGTCCACATGTACACTCCTGAGTGGGAGGCCCAAGAGGACAGCCGGGTGAGTGCCGGACCATTCCGACTTCTAATTACTGTAATAATACAGGTTTAAAGACTCTGTAATTGACTTTAAAGCAGGGTTTAGATCACTGAATGTGTGCTGCATAACAATTACCACGTGGAGTATGTTTAGGAACAGGTGGGTGGTCACAAACTCTGATATAAACAAATATGTTATCAAATATTCAAATATGAATCAAATGTTCATACACAAAATGGTACTTAAAGCACCTGAAATGTTCAGGAATTCTAAAAATAAATCCCAATCCAATCCCACTCATTCATTTTCTGCAATCGTCTTCCTCGGCCTCTTTGTGCAGATCAGATGGGTATTTTCCACACAGGACCACTTAGCAGATTTGTGCCAATTTGTGCCACAACCGAGCATAAACGTGTTTTCATCCTGGTAAACTCTTGCACCATCATTGGAACAGCACTCGATATGGAAAGTATAAACCAGTCTTTAAAGTGTGTGGTGTTCCGATGGTGTAGTGTGGGCGCCTTTATGACTAACAATGATCAAGGACAGAAATTCAGTAAATGTCATTGTACTTGGGGTGTCACCTTTTCAACATTGTTTAAATCTTAGCTTAGGTCTACAAGAAGCATCAACACTGTACAACAATAGTACTGAGCTCCTGATGCCCTCGTTAGTGCAGCTCTCTCTGTTTTATGAGCATGTTTGTATTCCAGCAGAGTTTTGTGGGCTGTCAAACACTTCAACAAAGCCGGAAAAATGAAGACTGGCATTCCTCAGTCTGTCTTCTTTTAATCTCGTGTCTGAGGCTTTCACTGCCTCTGAGGAGGAGGAATGTAGTCAGAGACACAGAACATATGGTGCTTGTATGTTGCTTCCACTTCAACTCTAAACAGCTTCAAACCTCAGATACGACTCACTGCGAGTTCAGCGATGGCGTTCCGAGACTTCCAAACCGGCTGTGGTGTGTAAATGTACTTCTGTACTGTAAAGAAAGAGGCTGTGGGCTCTTGTATGTACGGTTTATGTCTGGGTCAAGGTCTTTGGAGCCAATAATTATGGCGTCCGACAGGCTTAGACTTTAGTTTCAGAGAATTTCATCTCATAAATTAAGAGTGTTTATTCAATCTCTGTATTACATTCATAAAAAACTCCATAACAGCACTGAGTCAGTATACACCACCACCACACACGCAGAGTTACTGTATATAAATAACCCAAGAGGCTGGTCAAATATAAGGATACTTAGTTTTCAACTGAACTTAGTGTTCAAACTGCCCAAATCTCATTTTTGGCTTATCCACACTGTGTCCAGACTGTCAAATCAGATTTTTGATAAATGGATCCAAACCACATTCAGAAGAGATCTAAAATGCAATGAAACAGATGTGAACAGATCTGACTCAGTGTGAACACTCAAAATGGATTTAAAGTGTTTTTAGCATCACTCGCAATACCACAAACAACAACCATGTCAACCGCAGTCCTACACAAGCTTAAAACCTACCAACATTTAAAGTCATCACTGATATTTGAGGAAGCTGGAATTATTTTATTCCTGCTCAAATCTTTGAGTACTTTGTCATTAATTTCATTCATTTTCTTTTCTATTTTGTGCCCAAGAGTGAGGAAATGAAGCCAGAGTAACACACCGTCCTTCCTGCTTGAGTGAGCTGTGCCTTCCTAAAATGAGATGCTACATTGTAGCTAGTCTTTCCGAGAGGGATCTTCCCCCACAGCTAGTCATGTGCAAACTTACAGCTGTACAAAGCATGTAATGTGACTTGGTGTCCAAACTTTCATTCATTTTCTTTTCTATTTTATATTTTTGAAGCATTTCATTTGTATCTATTATTATTAATAAATAAATAAATAAATAAATAAATATTATTATTATTATTATTATTATTGTGTAAGACAATGAGAAAATATGCATGCATACGTGTAAGCTAGTTTTTATCTTTACAACACAGTATGTATGCATGGATATGATTATTCTCATAATGCAAGACAATGACAGAAGTAAAAGCCTACGTAACTGTACGTTTTTAGTCATTAAAACAAAACTTTTCCTTCTTCTCTGCTTACATTCAGAAAATGTTTTACTAACAAAATTGTTAGCTAGAACTTACTACTACTGCTAATAATAAATATTAATATTAATAATATAAACAAACAACAATAATAATAATAATAATAATAATAATAATAATAAAGAGACGCAGTCATTAACCCAGCAGTTTGGCTGGACTACAGCTACCAAACACTACCCAGCACTGTAAAAATGACCCGGCAGGTTCAATCCAGCATTTAGGGATAACCCAGCAGGATTTGGAGCATTGGTACATTGTTTTTATAATTTGAAGGCCACAGAGTTTCTGCAAAACTTTGCAATTCTTAGACTTTCTCAAGGCTGCAGTGTCAACACCAGCCCCACATCCTGCAAAATCCTGCTCCATCATTTTTCTTTACTGAAATCAATCAATCATGCCGCGCTCCACACGTTCCTTTCATTGACCTTGAGATTTATGTCTGGAGAGCTGGTTTCAATCAGGTCCTGAAGGCCCACGAAAGCTTTCCGTCATGGCACGACAACGAGAGCAGCTCAGGTTACATTAATGAGCTGGTTTCGGGTCATATCAGCAATCAGAAGGAAGGCCAAAGAACAGCGGACGTCATTGGATTTCATAATTACATTCATATTATTGTTAAGATCGCAGTAAAGGCAAACTCAGAATGTGGAAAACACACACACACACACACACACACACACACACACTATGCTAACTATTGCAAAGTGAAAATGACAACGGTGAGGTTTGGTTACATTTCCCATTACAGTCTGAATACACAATAGACACATACCTACTACGTCATGTGGTATCTGTGATGTCCCCGGCCAATTTCATTCCAAACCAGGGGTGGTCATAATATTCAAATAATCTCATGTAATCAAGCTAACATAGCTCCATAGTATGTTTCTGTGAAATTTGTGATGTAAAAAACTCAAGAGGTTTGTACTTTAGCTGCACGTTCTGAAAATAACAGACATTATTTCACATTTTGGACTTCAGGTGAGCGATTGGTGCCCAAGAGTGAGGAAATGAAGCCAAAGTAACACACCATCCTTCGTGCTTGAGTGAGCTGTGCCTTGCTAAAATGAGATGCTACATTGTAGCTAGTCTTCCCGACTCTAACAAATCAGGTGACTAGACTGAACTGTGGCAATTTCCCCTCAAACTGATGCCTAAATTAACCTGAGAAAGATGTTTGTAGGGCTGAAGACTGCACTCATAATGCACTAAATGAGCAAGATGTATTTACCAGCTGTGATATGTAGCATTTGAGATACATATGGAAAATTTGCAATGAATTTGGTTGCTAGTCATGTGCAAAATTACAACTGTACAAAGCATGTAATGTGATTTGGGGTGTCCAAACTTTTGCATACGACTATATAGGTGACTTTAAAATGGCAGCATTCTGTAAAGCAAATCCAAACTTTGAAGAATTGTTACAAATACAAGCACATTTGTGGGCGGAGCTTGGCTACATCAACGGTAAAAAGTGTTAAAACAGGGGAGCATGCAGTGCAGATGATGACAGGAAGTGGAAACTGCTTCGTATTGAAAATAATCAGCCTGAAATCTTTACATACGTACACGGCAGGTGGGCATGAGGGTGTTGGCATTTTGTTGAGTGGATGGATTGCAGGGTGGCAGCATTTGTCATGCACAATTACACGGGTATGTTTGCACAAAACGGCCTGGTGTCAAGTGGACAGTGTCCAAACCGCGAGAGACATGATTATATACTGTGTGGACTTACCGGCTCCTGTACCTTTGTTATTGTTCTGTATTATGATGTTTAGTCTGGACACATCATATATTACCCAGCACACACCAAGGTAGCCCCCTTCACTTTCTTCCAAACCTTAACATACTTATTTTTCATAGTAGTACTCAAGTCCAGATGGTAGCAATAGAGGAAAAGCCGTCCAGGAAAGCTCTGCTTATAGAACCGGACACGTTCCGCACATCATCTGAGGCTCATTTACAGATTTAAAGACTTTGTGCAGACTTGCACAGGAACAAACAAAACAGGCTCTGAACTTCCTTCCACGGTCATATTAAATTAATTGTGGAGCAAAATAGTTACCAGTCAAAAGTTTGGATACCTTCTCATTAATTTTTTTAAATTTATTGTCCTTCACTGTAAATAAACACTGAAGTCATCCAGACTCTGAGTGAACACATAATGAATCATGTAGTAAACTTAAAAGTGATAAACAAACCAAAACATGTTTTAGATTTTACTTCAAAAGTAGACACACAACTGATGTCTCAAACACATTAAGAGGCAAGAAAAGCAAGTCATGACCTCTTGACAACTGTCAAGCGCTTTTAATTTTATAACCATTGATTAGATGTTGATGTCTATGATTTATAGTATCAGTTCAGACATCAGCTCTGCTCTCAAATCTGGAAAGAAGTGCAGCAGTGAGCACGGAGAGCAGCCGTGCACCACATCACAGCTGAAATCAGCCTCACATCACGCGAGAGTGACACCTAGAGCTGGAGACATTCCGTAAAACCCATGCTTGTGCTTAAATCTCTTATCAAAAGCACTGAGGCCTGCACACTCTCAGTCTGCTCGATGTTTAAATGAGGACGGCCGGTCTGTACAGGTGACTAGTTACATTAAAAACATTATAAACTGAGATGCTTTGGCTTCTTTTTAAACAGCCGCAGCACTTTAACTGTGAGATGTGAACTAAGCCAGTCATGAAGCCAAGTTTTCAGCAGATTTGGACCTGAAGAGTAACGTCATTAGCTCTCAGACTGAGCTCACCACATTACTCACAGTGGAAATTCAGATTTTACATCAAATATGCAGGAGTGTCCTCCAAAAATGACTGATTCTGTGATGGAGCCAATTCTGACAATATGGAGAGTTTTATTTCACAGTCTTATCTTCCAAAATGAAAACGTGTCTTAAACCACGAGCTCTGAAGAAAATCAATAACAAATGTTCTGATTTACCTTTTAATCCAGGCTCAGGTCCACTGGAGAAGGGACCAGCATGGAGTCTCAGCTGAGGATGGAAGTTGTTTGTTGTAGACATTAAAGACCTGGAGGGCTGGTGTCCAAAACACTTAATTGGACTCTTTTCCGACTAAATCAGGCAATTAACAGGTGAACTGAAGCAGGTGTGCACCAGGCCTGGATCTGAGGATCCCTAAACACAAATATTAAAGCACCTAAACCTGCTGTCCTGCTGCTGAGATCCAGTTTGAGCTCAACAAACATTACTCACTGCTGCCCCCGAAAGGTGGTATAACATAGTTTTCTTTAATAAATTCTACATTTTACTTATGTATGTAATTATATAGGACAGCACATCTAAAAGTGTATTTTCTGAAAAAGTGAGAACAACAGCTGGTCACCTTTAATGTTTGTGATTATTGGTGAATAATTATGACATCCACAGTAATTGGCTGTGTTCAGACTGCATGAATCTGATTGGTGCAGATACGTCTCGGTCTGTACACTCAGGCTCTGAATTGACTTGCAACAGATTGAGTGCCAGGTTGCCAGGTCTCAAAATATTCCCCAGCCCTATGTCTGACAGAAAGTTGCTTTTCACAAGCTTAAAAGTCAAATCACAGATATTTGAGGAAGTTAGTTATTTACCACTCAAATCTTTTCTTTTCTTCTCTTTTTTATACTGGTGAAGCATTTCTTATGTTTGTATATATGCATTATTATTATTATTATTATTATTTTTTTTTTTTTTTTTTTTTTTTTTTTTTTTTTTTTTTTTTTTTTTTTTTTTTTTATGTCTGTATAATTGTAAGCAGTGTTTTGTATTTAAAACATAATGTGTGTGTATTATTGTTCTCATAATGTAAGACAATGACAGAGAAAATACCTACACAATAGTCTGCTCTAATCTATACTTTCAGATCCCGAGCACTGAATCTTAAATTCAAAAGTCTACATAAGGCATAAGAGGTTTTTGGTAGCCATGGTACATTTTTAAAATAGCCTAAAAACCAACACACCACCACCACCTCTGATATTTTACCCATGACTGTGTTTTTAAAATGCATGGAAAACTGCAAACCTGGCAACCCTGCCTGCCACGCCACATCACCAGAGGTCTATAGTTCAGTCTATTCATCGTTCTGATACAATTTGTTGGAACTACAGTTTTTGGAAGCACTTGTGTCACTAAACGAAGGATTGTAGTCAGTGACTATGTTTTTGGGAAACGCACCATTGTGTGGGTTTACAGTTACTGACGTGGGTTGGGTTGTGATGTCTGGACATGCAAATCTGATCTGATCACTTACAAACAGTGTGCACAGACATCTCAACAGATCTGATTAAACAAACCTGATTTTCCTTCCGTCTGAACACCTCCAGATGTTCCCTATTCATCTCCTCAACATCTGGATCATCTGCACCATATATGGACCAGAATTCCTAAATGTAGTGATTTACAACCCTACCCTGGATGGATAGATGGAACTTATATAAGATATCTGCTCTTCCTACAGATTCACATACTTCATCCCCTCACATGACCAGGTCTAATATTTATGTCTCATATGTTTGAGAAGGGTTCTCTTTATCTACTTGCGATGCAATTTTATCTCAAATTTAAGCAGGAACGTAGAACACTCTAAAGACAACGATGCACCTGTTAATGCTTTTGCATCCTGTCTCACAGCTCCTGTGCTCCACGGTTCAGAAAGCCCTCTTTGAGGAAGAAGAGAAGGTGAAGAACCTCTCTCAGAAGGTGAAGATCCTGGAGAAGACCAACAACCACCTGAGGGACAAGGTCAAGAACATGAAACGTCTGCTGAGACAGGCCAAGCGCGAGACCAAGGAACAGACGGTGCTCCTCAAACAGCTTCACGAGCCGGACCCGGAGCTTCCGCATCCACACCAAGACACCACCCAGGACCAGAAACCTGCTCACGGGAAGGTCCTGCCCAGAAAGCTCAAGAGCTAGAGAACCTACCCTACAATCAGGAGGAACACTGACTAAAACTACACTTTTAAAAATAAAGGTTCCTCAAAGGCTCCTAACCAACACTAATTGGAACAGTTCGATTATACTGAGGTCCTTTAACCCTTTAACATCCTCTACCGTTCGGTAGAGCACATTTGAGTCACTACATCTTCTTGAAGAATGTGTTGAACTTAACACAATGTGATTGTGTCATCTCTACCAATCGGTAGAGGTATGTCAGGCTAAAAAACATCCACTAGAGGTCAGAAATGCAACATTTTCTTGTGTGAATGTGAACCAGCAGCTTCAGAACCACCACAAGTCATAAACTGATGCTGAAAACCATTAGTGTTGGTGCACCACCACAGTGAACACAATTAGCATCTTATGGTACAGTTTCTTCTTTCTTGGTGAGGATGTTAAAGGGTTTTAAATCATAATGATTAAGGCTCCAAAAAAAAGGCTGCAAAGAACCCCTGTTGGCACATTTACTCTTAAGCTGGCATATATAGAGTTAGACTAGAATTGAAATGGTTTATTGTATGTAATGGACTAATTAGGTCTGATTCAAGCATTACTCCATCCAGAGAATAGGCCTAGTCATATAACATCTCAGTATGAATATTTAAAATGTTTTTTAGCCATGTTTGCACAGACATATCCACAATACTGCACCCATTTCTTATACAGAGTCACCGCAGTGTTATTGTGATTATATTATTAAACTGAAATGTTGGATTAAGGCAGAGGCCAGTGGACAGTCACATACCACCTGTGTATCAGACGATTCTATAACAATAAGTGACTTTATAGCAATTTCACCATATCAAAAATAGTCATAATGTCATGTGACCATCTGTGACAATTGTTGGAGTCACGTGGCACCACTGGGCATGTAAAGAAGTCCATTCTCAGTACCGCTTCACTACAGCAGCTCTGCAACATCCCACAAAGTTAGTGGTTTCTGAGATGCTGCCTCCACCATGCTTCACAGGTACACTATTATGCAAATATTGACCAATCAGATGCTTCAGTGAAACAATGAAGCTGCAGAATATCTGTTAATGACATGAATACATTTTGCATTATGTTTACGTAACAATCTGTGTTTTTACAAGCCCAAGCTCAGCTTCCCTGCTAAGATAGACGCTTTTAAAAAATACTAAAATATGCAAAAACAAATGTTAGCATAAAATAACACCTGTGTGGGCTAGTTAGCCAGACAACTTAAGCGTAACATTCAGGATTGTCCAATGGGAACGTCCTGCTGCTCTTCTGTCATTGGAAAAGTTAGACTTTAGGTTTAAGTTATCTGGCTAAATTGAGATCTCCTTTGTGAAGTAGCTCCAGGTCATTAGCTTAGCTAGTTGCACCAAACCTGAAACGCGCTCTGCTTACGCCGTATATATAGTAAAGTATTCCTGTAAAACGTCTGGACTGTATGATGTATGAGAAGACAAACCACAAACAGCCTCGGATGCTCTAAATCAAAGCCAAAAGTGCAAGATTTCACCATTTATGGCTGTAAAAGAAACATTTTGAGCTTTTCTCAAGACCTGGTGCACATACAGGCCCAGGCTTGACATCTCTGGATCTTGTTACACAATGTTTTCCAAATGCTTTTCAACTTTCCAGGCTGAGTGAGTGTTTTTGTGCTTATACTGAGCGAAAAATGAATTTTTATACTTGCAAACAGGGCGCTGAGCGCTCCATAAACTGAACCACTACTCACAAGGCTTATTTTACTGGTTTAAAAGTTCTAGCACTTGGTTGTGTGAAAGATGTCACTTTGATTAAAATGAATGAGATGTGCTGTGGTTTCTTCTGTGTGTAACATGTATGCGGTTTTAATGCCGAAATAAACGCTCAGTTTTCCTAAATTGCTGGTTTCCAGGGTCATATTGTCATCTTCTGTGAGATAGATCTGCTTTTGTAGACATTACAGTTCAATTCATAACACATGTTCGGTCCAGTTTCACCGCCAAGGTCAGAACGGAGCTCTGAAACGGGTTTGGGTTTGATCTCTCACTTCCTGCCTTTTCTCATCCTCTGATTAACACCTCCTCCCCACCTCAGCAGATTTACTGATGTGTGGGCTCCATTAAAGGGCTCATATCTTTTATGCACTGAGCTTCACTTTTATAAATATTTATAATTCAGATTTACACGACAATTTTCCAACTTATTAAAATTATCCCAAAAAATGACATTCACACATTTGACAGACACTCTTATGCAGAGTCAGTCACAATCTGACATCACAGGACATTATTAGACGTTATTTTGACGTAAAATTGTTGTCATCTGACTTGAAAAATGAACGTCTGTTGACGTTGGTGGCCCGCTGGATTTCTACTGTCTTCCTGTAACGAGGTCACTTTAGTGTTGCAGCTCACTGCTGGGGCAAACTCTAACCTTTCTATTCATCTAAACCCTGCAGCTGTGTAAGGCTGGCAGCTGTGCCTTCTGATCATTAAGGTTATTGCTAATTCCTGATTGGCTTTTTGTTATTTTTCTAGCAATTCCCTGTTCAGGATTGGTCAGTATTAGTCATCAGCTGTGATTGTTTGCAGCTGTGACCGGGCATCTTATTGACTCCATATTAGATGTTCTTCATGGAGTTATCTCACAGTTCCGCCTGCGCAGACCAGACTCTGCCCGTAAAACATTGCTACCCCACGGAGGTCAGGGGCTCTCCAGACTCCTCAACTTTACTCTCTAGTTTGTCTCAAGTTATCAGTCTTATTTAAACGATGAAGACCGTGTGGTTGCAGCTCCTCTAGGAGGGCATTAAAGCTGAAGAACATGATATCTTAAGATCTAAGAGATTCTCAAGGTAAGAGGAATCTTTTTATTACATTTCTACTGCATCTAAAATAAAATACAATATTATGAAAAATTCATTGCTCATAATTTAATGATTAAGGTAAAGTGTCATATTTTATATTAATTACACATAAAATAACATTTTCAGAATCTCAAACAAATATTTCATTTGTGGTTTGAGGAGATGACTAAGTCATCATAAACATACAAAAAAAAAGTTTGAAATATGTTACTTTTTATAAATTATATGACAGTTTACTTTTTTGAATTAAATTATCAGCACAAATTGACTTTTTTAATAATATTCTAATTTTTGGATAATTACACTAGTAATCGGAATGAATGAGCTCATGAAGAGGAATCAATAATAACTACAACACTCTGCAAAAGCAGAAACAGCTAAAATAACACAGGTTTAAGTAAAAACATAGAAACATTGTTCTCCATTCAGGAATTTGCTTGGCAGGCTACCATCTACAGCCACTTCTCCACAGTGTGTTGGGCAGAAATCAAGCCCAATCTTTTCCACATGTCGCACACACTACAACACACTAAAACCTTCAAAACATCTTTACAATGTGTTGGGTAGCAATCTCATGTCAATTTCTCAGTGATAGACATTTATAGACTCTCGTACTTTAAAGTTTGTAAACATTTTAGAATTTTCTATTTTTATGCATAAATTTGACGTAAAAGTAGAACCAAATCAAACAAACAAGACAAAAATATTTAACTTTTTCATTTATTTAATTTAGGAAAATGATCCAATATTACTGTCTGTGAGGGACAAAAGTATGTGAACTTTCAGGATCATTAGAGTCAGGGGTTGTTAATCAATAGGATGACAATCAGGTGTGAGTGGTGCCCTGTTTTATTTAAAGAACAGGGATCTACAGTCTGATCTTAACAACACATGTTTGTGGAAGTGTATCACAGCACAAACAAAGGAGATTTCTGAGCTGGTGATGCTCATCAGGCTGGAAAAGGTTACAAAACCATCTCCAAAGAGTTTGGACTCCACCGATCCACAGCTAGACAGATTGTACAGATGGAGGAGATTCAGGAGCACTGTTACCTCCAGATCAAATGTATACAGACAGAGAAAATTCAAGCGTTCACAAAATTTTAAGCATCACTGTAACCTCTGATGGAGTGAAACTGATCTACTCTCCTCTCAACACTGCATCACACCTGACACCACACAGGAAGCCATCACTGCTCTGTGGAAACACTCCAAAGATGATATATAATCTTGGCCGTTTTACCATAAACACTGTACATATGGACAAGCTGCAAAACAGATGCCCCGCAAAGGCACCTACCGTATTTAGTGTAGCTCTCCTGAGACTACTTCCCCCAATTATACATGACTGTATTTGTATGATGTGTTACTGTCCTTCCTTGGGCTTTGTGAATCTTATGGGGAGTTTTGACAGTGGAGATGATCTAATCTCTGTTTTTATAGTAAACAGTGATGGCTCCGACTTTGAGTAAACAGATTTGTTAAAGAATAACAGTAAAACAGGAAGACCACAGATCTTCCATCGTTAAATAAACACAGTAAGGAAGGAGAACTATTGTAGAAGCACATGACTAGTTTGACCACAAACCATTTCATAACAGTTGTTTAATGTTCATTAACATCCACTTCAGGATTCTGCCGTTATCTGATTATTTAAGTGCTCGTGTACACAGCATCTTCTGAGTAAAGTCTATAAATCTGAAAAAGAGAGCTGCTCAGTCACCTCATTTCTAGGTACATGTACTGTATACTCTCACTCTGATCTCCGAGTCTGAAACCCAACAATTATTTTTTCACTTTTACATACTTTATCAACTCAATGAAGCATTTTAAAGACATTTAAAGCAAATGTGAATATATAGATGTAAAATTGAGATAGTGTAAAAGTAAGATTTAAAAGTACAATTTAGATCAAATCAATTTTATTTATAAAGCGCTTTTTACAACTGATGTCATAAAGCAGCTTTACAGGGTTAGTAATAACAAACATCAACTCATTAATCCCTAATCCCTGGTGAGCAAGCCAACGGAGACGGTGGCAAGGGAAAACTCCCTCAGAGCTGGAGGAAGAAACCTTGGGAGGAACCAGACTCACATGGGGGACCCATCCTCCTCTGGTCTACTAATTCTAAGTTCGTGATAAATCATAATCATATGATCTTGTTGTAATGTTCAGGTGAACTGATATGGTGACAGTAGTGGGACAGGAATGATGATGATAGTGGGAGCAA
>BRDA01006049.1:39534-53800 GCA_036984385.1 Crenuchus spilurus | reverse complement strand
GTCGTTGGCCCAACGTGACTTGCCAACGTCATGCCAATGTAATCACTGTCGTTGAGCCAACGTTGGGCCAACGTATGCTTGCTATCTGGGATGTTGCTATTGAGGAATCCTCAACAACGGGCTTAAGCTAACTTAAACCTTGCTTGGTGGAATACAACCTTAAGGTCAATCAGACTGCTTTAGTTTTGCACCAAAGCTTTTGTACATGTTTATAACAGTATGAAAGAATCCCCAAATTTGAGGCCATTGTGCCATGATGTTAGCATTGAAGTTAGCATAATGCTAACTGGTGGTTTATAAATTTTGGCAGATCAAGATAATTAGTTAATTTGTTAAGTCCAATCTGTCCAATGGGAAACTCTAAAGTCAATAAGATTGCTTATTTAGCTTTGCCCTACAGCTACAATGCTAATTTAAGCTTGTATATTTACCTATATTTATAACAATATGAAAAGTATCCACAGGCAAGCCTACTTCAGGCCTGAGAGTTTAAGGCTTTGTGCAGTAATGTAGGCATGCACGTAGAGCCATGCTAATTGGTAAGGTATTAGCTTATATTAGCAACATTAGCCTCATAGCTCAATATTTTGGTATAATGCACTGCTGATGGGAAAATATGCAAATTGTGCAAACCTGATGTTTGGTAGATTCATTCAAAATAAACAGGCCTTCACGAAAGCATCTTTAAAAGTGAACCAGCTGTATGAATGTACGCACAAACAGTAGGAACATAAATCATGGCAGGAATGCAGAACTCTGTCGAGGAGGTAAAGGTACTGACCTCGCTGTTTTCAGCTGTGGATGAACACTGACCTACTAATGCAGAGTAGATTTAAAGGGCACAGAGTGACCACGGGACAGAAGAATAGATAAATTGTGCCGCCACATCTGTGTTTGATCAATACTCTTGAGCAGGATTAGGGAGAAGAATCAGAACAGTGGTGTGGTTATTAGGATGGGGGGGGATATGTACCCTGGCCTGAAAGTGAAGCTGTGCAGAGAAAAAACTGCCAGAGCAGTAACCCAATCACTCCAAATCACAAGGTAATCCCACTTACCCCCCACAGTTTGGACAGAGCCGCACTCAAACCCTCCTGACTCAAGGAGTGCACGGCTTCTCCCAAGTCAGAGAATTAATCAGCGGTGCACACTCTTAATGCACTCGAATTAGAAGGGCTGAAAAAAGATGTGGAGGTATTTCAGGAATTCTAATAGGCACATTAATCTCCGAGGGACGTGCTCGTTTCTGCAGCAAGAAAAACAGCCAAAAATATCTGATCTGAGGCTGGAAAACTTTCGCCATCCTGTGCCGCTCTGACTCATCAAAGCATGGATTCTACAAGAGCTCGGAAGGTGTCCCATAATATTTGGCACCAAGATGATCACAGCAGATCTTATAAGTCCTGTAAATTGTGAGTTGGAGCCACCACAGATTGGATTTCTCAAATCCCACAGATGATTAGATCGAGATCCAGGGATTTTGGAGGCCACTCCCAGAAAGTACTGACCACTGCTGAGCCTAGAAATCTTGCAGAGATGCTTCAACCCAGTCACAATTTGGTTCTTGTCAAAGCTGCTCACCTGCTAGTTTCTCCCAGTGTCCACTATGGGAAATGTCTAATATGAAGTCCTGGAGGGCCAGTTTGGTGATGTTCCAGATCTTCACCCGCACTTCCATTACAAGGTAATCAAAACGTGGTCATAATGTTTTGGCTCAACGCATACAGTCTAACGCCACTCGGGTGCATGTTGCACAGAGGATCTTCATGTTATAGGTCTCGTTTTACCTGCTGCCAACATGAAAAAACATCGTTTCCGGATCTGCTCAACACACTCGACATTAGAATAACGTGAACCAAATGCGCTGTTTGTTGGTGGTTCAGAGTCTCAGGCTGGACTCTGGGCTTTTTTTTCTCCTCCCCTGCACGGAAAACCTTGAAATGAAATCCAGCTAAGCCCTCTGCCTCGCTCTCCAGAGTGCAGTTAAAGGCATGCTGTGTGGACACAACTGCACACAAACCCAGCTCAGGCTGTCCAGGCCTGGCCGCAGCTTCCAGCAGGAAACCGGCTTCCAGGTTCAATTGGGACAATCCTCCGTTTGGCCTGGAGATGAACAAACACTCGGCGATATCACCTGGGCTGCGGGACAGGTTTTCAAAACCAATTCATTGATTTTTCACACCTTTCTTAAGATAAAAAAGATACAATATCAACAATCAAACACACATTTTCAGACCTTACAATTAAGGGCAGATTTCAGAAACAAGTGTAGCTGTGGAATAACCTGAAGCATCAATGCTAAATCACCACTGAGCATTCTTTATCTGGGCTTAAGCGTAATCTGGGTCTGGGAAACTGGCCCAACAAGACCTTTTTAAGAAACCCAGATCATGACACACTGACGAAAGGCCTTAAACTTGCTTTCATGTAGTGACTGAACATGCAATACGTTTGGAGGAAGGCTCCACTCCTCCAGCTAATATCTAACCAGATAAATCAACACACCAGACCTGTTCTTGTATCCTCAAGCAATGCCAACTGCTCATTCTCACACCCACTTCCTCTTTATTGTCAGGGTTGAAATACCTTTACAATGTACACTCACTGGCCACTTCATTAGGTACACATACCTTGTATCTGCACTGACCAAATCCATACACTTTGTACACACTGTAGTCCATCAGTTACACTCTACTTTGATTCTTTTTAACTTGTTCTTCAATGGTCAGGACCTCGACCAGTGGGTGGTGGATCAGTCCCAGTGACAGTGACGTGGTGGTGGCGCGTTAGTGTGTGAGCGGCTGGAGATGTTAAGCACTGTGTCCACTCACTGTTCACTCTATTAGACACATTACCTTGTTGGTCTTGTAGATGTAAAGTCAGAGACTGTTGAGTATCTCAACAGTTTGTGTTGGTGCTTTAGTGTTGATGCTGTTGGCTGCTTGGTGCACTATTTTCTCTCCAGTCATGACGCTGAGATGTTCAAAAATGTCTGATCCACTTCAACACACACTAACACACCACCACACCAGTGTCACTGACAGTGAGCCACCATCCAAATAACAACTCTACATGGCAAAAAATGAGATTGTATATCGTATCAAGATCTACTATTTCTCATTTTGAGACAGTTGTAAGCATAACTTGATTATTTATTATAAAGTAAAATGATCTGTATATTGGCACAGAATAATTTAAAAGCATAGTACTGCCAATATAGTGAGATAATTTTACTTATTAAAATGACTTAAAAACAAGTCAAATCTGGCAGATTTTAGGTAAAAATCTTACATTCTTAAAATGATCAATATGAGATATTTAAACTAGATTTATTGTTTTCATTTGCTAATTTTTTTTTGCAGTTTATGATGGTACAGTGCACCGATATGGCCAGGTGAAGATAAAATGGACAAGGTGTGCACCAGTGAGTGCACAAGAGCGTTTCTATGAGAATCCACCACAAAGACAAAATCAGGTGCATTGCTACATGTAGTAACCATCGTGTAGCTCCAGTTCTCCACCCAACATCCAACCACGTCCACAGCAGAGGGTTTGGACAGGAAGCAGTCGTGAAATGCTACCACAGAGGCTGATAACATCAGGAAACCCAGATATCAGGCATAATCCTGTCTGCAAACGTGTTTGCTGCCAGCCGGCTGGCTCTCCAGAGATGTATCCGTTTGCTCACGGGATGAGCCGCAGAGACATGGAGAGATGCTCCCTTCACACCAGCTTGAACATTGACAATCAGGCCCTTGTTTTCCGGGGAGGGAAAGGGCAGGAGTGTTTCGGCTTACAGACCCGAGTACAGGAGGAAAGATCAGAGAGGAAGATGGTCCAGATGAACAGTCGAAGAGAAACATCGTTCAGAGTGAGTGCTTTTGGAGAACTGCGGGTGGGTGGGGGGGAACAGGAAAGGAACTAATCCCAGGCTGAAGAAGACAAAGGTGCTGCAACAGCTTCGGGCCTTTGTTCACTGCCAAAAAGAGCTGCGTTGTTTGGCAGTGGAATGCCGAAACATTGAGTTAACGCCACGCATTGGGTTTCAGATGATATAGCTTACAAGCCACGGATCTGGTTTCAGCTGACCGACCTTGCAACTGGAAGCAAGCGCCCCTGAACCACCGTGCAACATTCCACAACATAAATCCTCGGTCTTCTTCGCTAAGTGCCTTTTAACATAGCGAGCTTATCATACGTGTGGGGATCCGTTACTTCACGCAGACCTGAACAGAGGAACTCCTAAATTCATTTGTTTAAATGTGAACACATGTTGAAGGGCTCATCTTGGTCTCGCAACTACGAAAAAGAGAGACAAAAGTCTGGCTTGAAGATCACACAAATAACAATTTATCGCTTTGCTGAAAAAAGCGCCAGAATCAAATTCTAGAGTCGAATGGAAAATGCATTGGCCGACGACACAGGGACAAGAATTTGGCTTGTCTCTATAGTATCCAATCCTTCGAAAGCCCACTGGGAACATTGCAAACGAGCAATTGTTCTCGAGACAGATCTAAGTGGTTATTCTTCTGGATTTTATACGTCCCCAGAGAAGACGCATGTATCATTTTGATGAGGATAAGTTCTGTATAACAGGCCCCGTCAACAAGTTTAAACTAAACGAACAGACCTGTATAAACTGCTTAATCGTTTGTTATCCTTTATCAGACACTCCTGAGAAGTATTTGTCTGAAAAAACAGCCTTTGTATTATTAAGAAACTAATTCTTTATAGAGTTTGATTCAATTTTTCAGATGTAGTTGATCAGCTGAGACGTTTGGAGCTTCTTGAATACTTTAATGTGTAGCATGGGGTCGCAAACACTACAACACAACAGTCACCTAGTTAGTACGGTCGTTTCTGTAAGAATGCATCAAAAATTCTCATAATCCGCTCAAAACTGATCCATATCAAGTCCTCACGGCCGGCTGATCAGGTACATCTGAAGTAAGAACAATGAGGTTAATCAGATTTCTAGGTGACCCATTTCTTTGACTGACATATGGCCAGTGCTGTCTTGTTAATAGCCATAAATGACTTTGCACTCTAACATTCCCTACTGCCTTTCTCACAAGAAAAGACCCTAAAAAGATCAAAGGCCATCGCCTCAAAGGTGACTCCGGGTCCGAGATTACAGGAAAATGAAAGATGGATGGCTTCTCGGCGAGATCTCAAGATCTAACCCCTGAGAAACAATATTCAGTGATGGATCTGCAGTCTCTGAGTCTTGGGTTAAGGGTTTGCTGCAAATCATCCGCATGCTACAGGGGGCCAGGCCCACTCTGTGAAAGGCGAAGGACATTACGCCTAAAAAAAAGACTCTTAGTTAAAGGATTGATTATTAACTTTATTTAAAAGAGGACCATGGTAGGAAGTGGTGGACCAAAGCAGGATTTATGCCCCTGTTTCTGAAAAAGAACAAATAAGCCATTCAGGTTGTAAAGAAGAACACTGCAATCACTCCATTTGTGTCCACGAACAAGCATCAATAGCCCATATGTTACTTTTACACAGCTCGGGCAAACAGTTCAGTGCATACGCTCATAATACATTACCCAAATCCATTTAGTCAAAGGTCTGGAGGGCAAGAACAAAGTCAGGCTGAGATCATATTGGAGGTTTGATCCACAACTAGAAAATCATTTCAAGCCCAGAAACATACCTTACTGGTGACGTAAAAATAAACATGACGCATACCTATGAAATAGTTGCTGTTTTTTGTTTAAAGCCATATCAGCAACTAAGTCTATATCCAGATAACTAAGCCCTGTTGGAACTGGATTCGTTTATCAGGGGATGTCTGTTTTTAACATGTCTCCTCAGTGTTGAAACTCCTGCTCTCACTATAGTTGTATTTGTTACAAACCCAGATACCTTATTCCCATACATTAACTGATTGTGGCCATGATCCAACACCTTAAGTTGTGGTCACCACTTAAACATCTTAGCCCAATATGTTAACAAATCGTGGCCAGAGCTTATCTTGTTCCCATACTTTATTAAGTTATGCCCATAACTTCTTATTCCCATATGTTAATAAATTGTAGCCATAAGTTCTCTTTTGCCACAACGTATCTTATTTCCATACCTTATGAAGTTGTGGCCACAACTTATCTTGTTCTCACACCTTAAGTCATGGCTAGAACATAATTACTTTATTCTCATTTTTATAAATTGTCATAAATATATAATAATAAATATTTCCACAACTAAAGTTGTAGTTACAACTTATCTTATTCCCAGACCTTATTAAGCTGTGGCCACAACTTAAATATTTTATTTCCTTATGTTAATAAATAGTGCCCATGACTTATTTGTTCCTGTTCCTTATGATGATGTGGACACATACTAGGATTTTGTTCCTACACGTTAATAAGGTGTAGGTACAAATTTTTATAGCATGTCAGCTGGGCTGTGGAAGGTAGCGACAAAGTGACTTTTCAGTTTTGTTGTTTAACTATTATTTCTCAAAGCTGTAACCAGAGTCTCAGAAGCTGCAGGAGTTGATATGGTTAAATGACAATTATCTGCAGTCAAAGGCAGCTGATTCTTTCATTTCTACCAATGCAAAACTAATTTAAGAATCTACAGGGTACAACCTGAGCAAAGCCTTAAAAGAGAGAAGTCTCAACATGAAAAGTTAATAATGATGCACAAAGGGATCACCGAAACAGCCTGTGACACTGTCGGACTTTCCAGGTCAGACTGAGATGGCTTACATATGTGCTAAATGAACGGATGCCTTCCTTTTAACCTCTTCAGTGTCAACTGCAGGACATTACACGCTGGCACAGGAAAACCAGAAGCTTTAAACAATAAAATGTAAATTTTAGCTGCTTAAAGAAACATGGTTACAGAGACAGTAGAGGTTATATGAAAGTAAATTACAAAATTCACAAACCCTCAGAAGCAGCACAGTCAAACTTCCTGCCAGCCAAGAGCCTCACTTTTTACTCTAAAGAAAGCTAAGCCTGCCATCTTGTGGACATCTGCAGACGGGGCACCTGGAATTCTGAATCAAATGGCAACAAAGTTTCATTTAAATTCATTTTATTTGTTTATTTTAGTCAAATATATAATGAACGCTTCCTTCATGAGGAGGGCTTTTGGGAGAGAATGGTTACAGAAATGTATTTAAATCAAACTGCAAACAAAGTAAAACATTGACATAATGGAACGTAGCATTTCGATTTGTGCCATGGGATGATGGGATGTTGTGGCATGACATAATGAGGCTATTTTAAATCCATGTATTTTTTTTTTTTTTTTTTTTTTAAATGAGTCACCTGCCTAAATGTGTCCTTGCTTTAAATGTATCATAGAGGAAAACAAAATCCCTAAAAGTTCCTGAAAATGTTGGGAAGCTTCCAAAAAAGCCTGGCTTGAAAGCATTTATTTTGTTTTCAGACATCCTATGCCTCATGTTCCAAGAGTCAGGGTGTTTTGCATAAAGGCACAAAAGCATTAGAGCCCTCCGCGGGCATCGCGTTTTTTTTTTTTTTTGGCAAGACATTGGTCCCATTAGGCAGTCCTCTTTCCCATTCCACATCACAAACAAAAAAAAGACAAAGTAATAATAAAACATACAGTTATTAGATTATACTTAAAGTGTACAAGTCTAATTCATTTCTCTAATAAAAAAGCCTACTGAAACCTATGCTCAGATTTGAACAGAAAAGGTGGATACAGTGGGTCACTCTCTGAGGACTTCAGCAGTATAGGACACCCTAATGAAAAGCTTGTTTGCAGACAGCTGAGGGCGAACCTTTACAAAGGATGCAGCTCAGGTAAGTTCCTCTGAGGTTGTTCCATCAACTTCCTTAGACTCTTCTTTCCCTGTCTGATTGAATTCTCACTCCTGCAGCAGGGAAGGACCACAAGGAGCTGGAGGATCACTTCAATATTTGGGAAAGACTTGATGTCAGAAGCCTTTAGGGTATCTAGAACAGAGCTGGGAATCACAGCCGTTCGATCTAACCACTTTTCCCTCCACCTCTGCAGCTCCGAAGGTAGAGAGCTCCAGTCTGGAAGATCTTCCTGATGGACCTTGAAAAGCTCAGCATCCTTGCAGCATTCTTCTATCTTAGATATGACATAAGGCACAACCTGCACGTAGCGAAGGGCTGATAGAACATCATTCGAGAAAAGTTCCGTTATCTCATTGACCACATGCTCTAAAGCGCCTTTGCTGATCGCCTCCCCATAGTGCACAATCACAGACTCTTGTGAAGTGTGGTGAACGCTGATCTGTGACTTTGATGCTAGCAACACTGCCTCCTGAATCCACTTCGGAAGATGAGAGTTGATGTTAAGCGTCACGTCATTCAGCGTGCCGAGTAGATCAGACAGGCTGTTGACAGCTTGGTATAACTCCAAAGGTCCACTCTGGAAAGCCTGGCTTAGATTTCTGGTGAGGCTCAAGATGTTTTTCATGATCACAACTGTCAGGATGAACTCAAAGTTCTGGAAAACACAGAGGAAGTCTGCAGCTTGTGATCTATCAGCCAGGTTTTCATCACTTTCCTTCATCTCATTCAAACAGATTATGATGGCTTCTAGACTTTCTGTTGCAAGTCCCAGAACGTCATGACTCCTTTCCCATTGGCTTCTGGTCAGCAAATTGCTCAATTCACTACGCTTGCGCTCATGTTCTTGAAACAGAGACATAACTATGTTCTGTAGCTTAGCCTGTCTCTCTGGATCCTTAGTAAACCAGCGGAACAGCTTCTCCACCCACATGGAGCTGTCCGCTATCTCAGTGACTGTGGATGACCTGGCCAGCCATACATTGAGGGACACAGATGAGCTGAGAGTATGTACAGCTAGTGGGTACCGCTGAGATAAGAGTGACGCTGCTGCTCTCATCTGTGTACCAGCAACCTGTAAGCTTTGGCCCCGACAGAAAGTCATGTTCAAACCACACTTCTTAGACAGAGTTGTAGTCACAGTATCCACAAAGCCATCAACATCTTTGTCAAGAGGAACAAAAGCCAATATATCCTCACAAAGTGTGTGCCTGTCTAGATAGCAGATACCAACTGGGATATACGGATGGCCTTTAATCTCCACCTGTTGCTCAAATGTGATGGAAAACAACTTTGAATGTGCATGATCTTTGTGAAACGCCTCCCGAGCAGGCCCGTCATAGAAAGACAAGACTGCTTTAAGTTCAGTACCATCATGGTCAACCACAGTAGGCTGGTGAAAGTTCTGACCTGCTACTGCTTGTGCTACTTTGAGGGGTCCTGTGTCATCTTGAGCTAAGGGTTGATCAAAGCTGTCTTGAACCATTTTATTCTGGTCAGCAGCAGTCAGCATAACTTTATTACTGTCAAATACTGAAGATTTTTGAGCTTGAGCTGATGCAAGAGTCTGGGAACCATCTTGGGTGACATGGACAAGCTGCCTGTTTACGTCAACTGAACCTATAGGGCTGGCTTCATCAAGGTCATATGCAGCAACTTCCATTGTGGGCGTAATGTGATCAGTAACACATTGACCTGAAAATTGTAGCTTGATTTCTTGGACTTCTGTTATGGGCTTGGCAGAGACTTCTTGTCCTTCTGTGGGATTCATGAACACATCCTGCACTTCAGCACCAGGCTCTAATGAGACATCCTGAGTCACTAATATGGGGGCAGAAACTGCAGACTCCACAACCTTATCCTGGACTGAGGTTGCAGCAGAGTTAATGGCTACATCCTGAGATACAACAGGTTTAGCAGAGACACCGTAGACCATTACTATTGGTTCCGAGGCAACGTCCCGTACTACTTCTATAGTATCCATCGCAATATCCTCAGTAGCCTCTGCGGTGACTTCTGCAATAGATTCTACATGTTCTAGTGGAAGAGGTTCTACATTAATTTTCTGGACTGCGGCTGTGGAACCAGGAGTGGCCATGATTACATGCTCTGCTGCTGTAATGGGTTCTGTATCGACTTTCATATCTGCTGTGGACTCTGTCGCACTTTCTGAGCGGAGATCTAGAAATGTGGTCATAGGTTCTGTAGGAACGCATTGGGATTCTGATGCATTCAATGTAGCAACACTCGGTACATCGGACTCCCTGGTAAGATTCAAAGCTACTGCTGGCTCTGTGCTGATGCCCTGGGGTAAAGTTACAACCAAAGGTTGTGCAGTTGTAAGGTCCATGACAACATCTGGTGTTTGGGTTTCTTTTATTGGTTCCACTGAGACATCCTGTGATGTTACTTGCTCAGAGGTTTCATCCTGGACTGTTGGTTTGGGATTAGCACCAACTCCTGGAGTAGCTGGCACAGCAGGACTAATGGTAATTCCCTGTTCTACTGTTATTGGTTCATTTTGTTCAGCTGTTACAAGGTCCTTCATAGCATTTTGCACAACAGTAGTGGACTTTGTTTTGATATTATGGGCCGTTTCTGATAAATCCAGTGGAATATCTTGAGTTGTTGGCTCTGGCATAACATTCTGAGCTGCCAAGTCTGTCACAGGGTAAGTGGCACCAACATGTACTGTTTCTGGGAGCTCCATAGGGACATCCTGTACAGGTGTAACGGGCTCTGTCGAGACCCCATTGGCTGCCAGTTGTTTTACAGGTTCTGTAGCAGCAGCAGCAGCATCTTTGAGCTCCATGGGGACACCCTCAGCTGCTGTTTCAGGCTCTGTTGAGACATCCTGGATTGCACGTTCTGATACAAGATCCTGTTCTGTTTCTGCAATCTCCATTAGGATGTCTTCAGCTGTGTCAGACTCAGTGGGTATATCCTGGACTCCTTCCACTGCGGACTCTGAGATGATGCCTTGGGCTGCTTTGACTTCCCGGGTAACCTTTGCATCTTCCATAACCTCTGCAGTTTCATCTTGGGCTGCCATTACAAGGTCTATAGCAACATCTTGAGCTTCTGTTACATGCTCTGGCATAATACCCTGCCCTGATGCGAGGCCCAAGGTGACATCTTGAGCAATCGTGACATGCTCCATGGTTGCACCATGTACAGCTAGCCCTTTAATAGACGGTGTTTCAGCAGTGCCCTGTTCTCCTTCTTCAATCTCCATAGGGACATCCTCAACTGCTGCTTCAGACTCCATGGAATCGTGTACTGTTGCATTCATTACAGGCTCTGTGGTAATACCCTGTGTTGCTGCCCATTCAAGGTCAACACCTGCAACTGCTGTAACAGGCTCAGAGTTGACAATCATGGCCGTTTCAGAGTCTATATTTTCACCCTGAACATCTTCCACTGCCAGTTGAGTTACAGACTCTGTTTTAACACTGAACACCGCTCCACTGGCCTCCATGGTGTCTGTGGTTGAATCCTGGGCTGCCACTTCTGTCGTAGATGCTGGGACACTCTGGGTTATAATTTCTTGTATAGGCACTGCTGCGACACTCTGGGCAGTCACTTCTAGTAGACTGTGACACCTTGTGACACCCTGGGTCACCATTTCTGTTGCAGTCTCTGCTGCAACACTCAGGGTCACCATTTCTTGGATAGGAACTGCTTCAACACTTTGGGTCACCATTTCTGTTAGAAGTTTTGCTGATACCCTATCGGCTGCCACTTTTGTGATGCTTTGGGTGAACATTTCTTGTATAGGTTCTGCTCTCTGGGACACCTCTACTATTGGTTCTGCTGAAACACTGTGCATCACCATTTCTTCCGCAGACACTGCTGCGACATTCTGGGTCACCAGGTCTTGTGTAGGCTCTGCTGTGACACTCGGGGTCACCAGGTCTTGTGTAGGCTCTGCTGTGACACTCGGGGTCACCAGGTCTTGTGTAGGCTCTGCTGTGACACTCGAGGTCACCATGACTTGTGCGAGCTCTGCTGCAGCACTCTGGGTCACCATGACTTGTGCAGGCTCTTCTGTAGCACTATGGGTCACCATTGCTTGAGTAGGCTTTGCTGTAGCACTCTGGGTTGCCATGTATTGTGTAGGCTCTGCTGTGACACTCGGGGTCACCATGACTTGTGCGGGCTCTGCTGCAGCACTCTGGGTCACCATGTCTTGTGCAGGCTCTTCTGTAGCACTATGGGTCACCATTACTTGAATAGGCTTTGCTGTAGCACTCTGGGTTGCCATGTATTTTGTAGGCTCTGCTGAGGTACTCTGGATCACTATGTATTGTATAGGCTCTGCTGCAACACTCTGGGCCTCTGTTTCTAGTGTAGGCTCTGCTGTGACACTCTGGGTCACCGTTTCTTGTGCAGGCTCTGTTGTGTCACTCTCGGCCTCAGTTTCTTGTGCAGGCTCTGTTGAGTCACTCTCTGCCTCTGTTTCTTGTGCAGACTCTGCTGCGACACTCTGGGTCACCAGGTCTTGTGCAGACTCTGCTGCGACACTCTGGGTCACCAGGTCTTGTGTAGGCTCTGCTGCGACACTCTGGGTCCCCAGGTCTTGTGTAGGCTCTGCTGCGACACTCTGGGTCACCAGGTCTTGTGTAGGCTCTGCTGCGACACTCTGGGTCACCAGGTCTTGTGCGGGCTCTGCTGCGACACTCTGGGTCACCAGGTCTTGTGCGGGCTCTGCTGTGACACTCTGGGTCACCAGGTCTTGTGCGGGCTCTGCTGCAGCACTCTGGGTCACCAGGTCTTGTGCGGGCTCTTCTGTAGCACTATGGGTCACCATTACTTGAATAGGCTTTGCTGTAGCACTCTGGGTTGCCATGTATTGTGTAGGCTCTGCTGAGGTACTCTGGGCCTCCATGTCTTGTGTAGGCTCTTCTGTAGCACTATGGGTCACCATTACTTGAATAGGCTTTGCTGTAGCACTCTGGGTTGCCATGTATTGTGTAGGCTCTGCTGAGGTACTCTGGGCCTCCATGTCTTGTGTAGGCTCTGCTGTAGCATTCTGGACCTCCATGTCTTGTGCAGGCTCTGCTGTAGCACTCTGGACCTCCATGTCTTGTGCAGGCTCTGCTGTAGCACTCTGGACCTCCATGTCTTGTGCAGGCTCTGCTGTAGCACCCTGGGCCTCCATGTCTTGTGCAGGCTCTGCTGTAGCACTCTGGGCCTCCATGTCTTGTGCAGGCTCTGCTGTAGCACTCTGGGCTTCCATGTCTTGTGAAGGCTCTGCTGTAGCACTCTGGGTCACCATGTCTTGTGCAGGCTCTGCTGTAGCACTTGGGGCCTCCATGTCTTGTGCAGGCTCTGCTGTAGCACGCTGGACCTCCATGTTTTGTGCAGGCTTTGCTGTAGCACTCGGGGCCTCCATTTCATGTGCAGGCTCTGCTGTAGCACTCGGGGCCTCCATTTCGTGTGCAGGCTCTGCTGTAGCACTCGGGGCCTCCATTTCGTGTGCAGGCTCTGCTGTAGCACTCTGGGCCTCCATTTCGTGTGCAGGCTCTGCTGTAGCACTCTGGGCCTCCATTTCGTGTGCAGGCTCTGCTGTAGCACTCTGGGCCTCCATTTCCTGTGCAGGCTCTGCCGTGTCACACTGGGCCTCCATTTCCTGTGCAGTCTCTCCTGCGTCAATCTGGGCCTCCATTTCTTGTGCAGGCTCTCCTGCATCCATCTGGGTCATTGTTTGTAGTGTAGGCTCTGCTGCGTCCCTCTGGGTCACCGTTTGTAGTGTAGGCTCTACTGCGTCCCTCTGGGTCACCGTTTGTAGTGTAGGCTCTGCTGCGTCCCTCTGCATCACTGTTTGTAGTGTAGGCTCTGCTGCGTCCCTCTGCGTCACCGTTTCTAGTGCAGGCTCTGCTGCGTCCCTCTGCGTCACCGTTTCTAGTGCAGGCTCTGCTGCGTCCCTCTGCGTCACCGTTTCTAGTGCAGGCTCTGCTGTGTCACACTGGGCCTCCGTTTCTTGTGCAGGCTCTGCTGTGTCACACTGGGCCTCCGTTTCTTGTGCAGGCTCTGCTGTGTCACACTGGGCCTCCGTTTCTTGTGCACGCTCTGCTGCGTCCCTCTGGGTCACCGTTTCTAGTGTAGGCTCTGCTGTGACACTCTGGGTCACAGTTTCTAGTGCAGGCCCTGTTGTAGCACTCTGGGCCACCATTTCTTGTGCAGGCTCTGCCGAGTCACTGTGGACCTCCAGTTCTTGTGCAGGCTCTGCTGCGTCACTCTCGGCCTCCATTTCTTGTGCAGGCTCTGCTGCGTCACTCTTGGCCTCCATTTCTTGTGCAGGCTCTGCTGCGTCACTCTCGGCCTCCATTTCTTGTGCAGGCTCTGCTGCGTCACTCTCGGTCACCATGTCTTGTGTAGGCTCTGCTGCGACACTCTCGGTCGCCATGTCTTGTGTAGGCTCTGCTGCGACACTCTCGGTCGCCATGTCTTGTGTAGGC
>BRDA01006049.1:22005-33344 GCA_036984385.1 Crenuchus spilurus | reverse complement strand
AATTTGTTTAGTGTCCCAACTTTTTTGGAATCCGGTTTGTATATAATCATACATCAAAAATTAGTTCACAATTTAATTCAAAAAGGTCACATTTTTTGTTCATTACACAAAAAAAAAACAAACAAAAAAAAAAACAGATTTTCTCCCCAATGTATTTAGTAGCTAATTAACCCGCCCATTTGATGACTCTCCCTATCACTTCTAATATCTATGACTGTAGGAGGGTACAGACTAACTCAGGCCTCCTCCGATGCATGTGAAGTCAAGCTCCGCCGCTTTTCAAACTGCTGCCGATACATCGTCGCCAGGCAGCCAATGAGCTCGGAGGAAACCACCAGAACCCCAGTACTGATGAATCACCTGGCAGATGCCCAAGCCAGTCATCAATACTTTAGTAGCAGTGGGGAGAGAGTGCCATCATACCCACCCAGAGAGTGCCCAACAGCCGGGGCCGGGAGAGCAAAAATTGGCCGTGCTCTTTCTGGGCGAATAGATGGCGCTCTTTCCCATCACTTTCACACTACAATGTCTGCTGGTTCAGGCATCTACCGATTGGTCTGTCGGAGCTGGGGCTGCTGCGCTTTCCTCTGAGCGTGTTGGCTCCCCAGTGACGGTGTATCAGTGGTAGTTGGAAAAGAGGCGGTGGCCGCATCACATGCATTGGAGGAGGCTTGTGCTTGACTTCACCCTCGTAGAGTCAAAGACATTACAAAGTGATGGGTACAGCCCCTAGTGGGATGGCTTAACTGGCCACTACTACATTGGGAGGGGAAAATTTAGTAAAAATACTAGAAATAAAATATTTTTAAAAATAAGTAAAAACCATCTTAATCTGAATGTGTCATGAAGTAAAATTACTTTTTATCCATTTTTATTCCATTTCAAATGCTAAACTTCACAGAATTACACTTTTAGTAACAGTAATAGGGCCAACAGTAATAACTTCTTAGCATCACCATTTTAACAGATTTATGAATAATGATTGCAATGTGTAATGCCCTGCCCTGCGCCCAGTGAGGGGGTAGGGGACTAACCGCGACCCTGATAAGGATTAAGTGGGTGGGATATTGGATGGATGGATGGATGATTTTAAATGTTATTGTTCAGAGATGGGGAGGCACATACCTTGCACAGTCACCTCATTACGTTCTGGGAATATTTCAGATACTTTGTCCTTTGAAAAGATCTAAAAATATATAATAATAATGAAAATAGATTTAATGGTTACCGACAGCTCACAAACGTAAAGAAGACAATAAAAATATTTTTACAAACCTGCTGAGTGTCCATGTCCTCCGTTTCATCTTTGTGGTTGTCTACTGAAAAGCAACAGACTGAGTTTTTAGATGGATGTTTTAAAATGAAAGCAATCATTCACAAATGATTTAAGAAACTGCAAAATATACTCACTGGACACTTCATTAGGTACACAGAACTTGTATCTACACCAAATGTCTATTTTAGCTCCACTGAACATACAGGTGCACTTTGCAGATCTACAATTACAGACTGTAGTCCATTTGTATCTCTGTGTACTTTGTTCAGCCTGTTCGTTAATGGTCAGGACCCCCCACAGAGCTGGTGGATCACTCTCAGTGACACTGATGTGGTGGTGGTGTGTTAGTTGCTGGAGAGGACAGTGTTTAACATCACCAGCAGCTCACACGCCACCACCACATCAGTGTCACCGAGAATGATCCACCAGCTCTGTGGGGTCCTGACCATTGAAGAACAGAAGCAGATGGACTACCGTCTATAATTGTAGAACTACAAAGTGCACCTGAATGCTCAGTGGAGCTAAAATGGACACTGAGTGGAGATTCAAGCTCTGTGTACCTAATGAAGTGGCCAGTGAGCGTAAGTAGACATGCACTGATATGGAACATTCGGTTTATAAATAATGTAATTATGCCATTACAGTGGCAGAATGGCCAGCAGAGGATGCTGTGAGGTCTTAAAGAAGGAACATTATTTTCTAAAAAGTTTAACAGCCATAATTTCAAAACCATTAAAAAAATCCCTAAAAACTATTATGTAATGAGAAAATAAATAAATAAATAAATAAATAAATAAATAAACAAACAAACAAACAGAACCCACCATCCTCCTTTACTTCAGAATTCCTCAGGAGAGTTTTAGACTCTTTGTCCTGTGTGGAAAAACAGAAGAGTCCGGAGAATAAACCGTTTTTAAAAGCAGTCCATACTTTTATTTGTTTACTGAAATTTAAAAAATGAAAAACGCTTTACCAGGCAGATGCCCTCCAGTGTCTTTGGAGTGATTTTCAAGCACTGGGCAACCATCCTGTCCAGATCTCTGTTAAAGTTTGCGCCCACCTGCAGCACAGCTAAACACGGAGACCTGTCCCTGGCGTAGGTGTTCCTCAAGTAGTTTTGAAACAGTTTATGGTTCTTCACCTCCCCGCAGTACTCCAGTGCCGTGCTTGGCAACACGCACATGATCTTGAGCAAAGTGTTAATGTTGGCAAAGTACTGCATGAGCGGCAAGCGAAGCGTCTGAAAAATAGTGTCCGGAATAGTCGGGGAGACCACTTTGGTCTTCCACTTCACCTTCCAGCAAGAGAGCTCCGTGAAGAAGTTATCAGGGTCAGGGAGGTCACCGACGTACAACGGAGGCTTCGACTTGAGGCTTTCAAAAGTGTAGCTCACTGTCACAGAGCATGGCACCAGGGATAAGAAGTTGAGCGCCTCTTTGTGGTCATCCGAGAAATGGTCTTTGACAGAGTTGATGAGGTGGTCAACCAAGGGGTGGCTGACTGCATCTTTGTAGTATCCAGCAGGTTTCAAAAGACTGTCCCTTGGAACTGCGACACTGTCAGGCACTTTAACCTGCACGCCCAAGTTTTGGGCAAAGACACAGGCTTCGTCGAACCAGTTTTGGTGGAACACTTTGATGTTGGTCTTGACTCGGTTGAGTGTGGCTACAATGCCACTGATCTGGCAGAACTGTGATGCCGCGCTGAAGTGGTCTTTCTGCAGAGCCGCGCTCAGTTCCCTGGTGAACGACGAGACGTTCTTCAGGGCGACGACGACTACGATAAAGTCGAAGTCACGAAGTAACTGCAGGAGCTTTTTCGCTTGATTTATCACAGTTAAACTCCACCTCTGTGTGCTCTGGAGCAACTCCAGACACTGTACTAAAGGTTCCAGGATCTGAGCAAAGACATCGTAAGAGTCGTGCTTCTCTAGCCAAGAGGAGCAGAAGTTCCCCTGAAGCTCGTGGAGTTTCTCATAACTCTCCCTCAAACCAACAGCCAAGACCTGGTCCAGCTCCTTCTCCAGTTCGGGCATGCTGCTGAAAAACAGCACTATCTTCTCTAAAGTATCAATGGTTCTGCTGACCGCCAGCACAGGCACAGACCTCGACCACCATGTGTTAAAAGAGTAACAGGAGCAGTGAGTACATATTGCAAGAGGGTACGTTTCTTGGACTTTGCATGCGAAAGCCTTGAGCTTGTACGAGACGTCGCCAGAACCCAAGTAAGCCTGGCCTCGACAATACTTCAAATCCAGACCCCACTCTTTGGTGATGATGTCGTAAAGACGCCCGCACATAGACTCTGCATCGAGGCTAGCGTCCACGAATCCCATCAACTCCAACCGCGTAACGTCAAAGCTGTCCACGAACCTGAGAAACAGCGGGAGAAAGTCTGCTTCCGCAAGTCTCACCGCTCGATCGACGAACAGGGAGAAGAAAGAAATCCCAACCTCGGAAAGAATGCCCTCGCGCACCACGTCCTCGCACACCTTCAGCACTTCGTTCATCTCCGATTTGGTCACATACTCGACCTCTCCCTCCTGGCCTCCCTGAGACTGCCTGCTTTGACTATTGCAAGCCGCAGTGAGGGCAGCCTGCAAGGCCGACTTTAATGCCTCTTTATCAGTCCCTGCACAGTCAGCTGGTTTCTGGCTCTCCAGCTCCATGTCCAAGGTCATTTCTCTCGGTTCTTCCGCTTCTTCCTTTGAGGCATCATTTGCATTGTTTTCCGGTGCTGGAGAAAACAGGAGACTTGTTCAAGTAAACACAAAACATACATAAATATGCATATTTTAACAGGAGAACCAAGAGAGGTTTTCTTACCAGAGATCTGAACTTCCATCACATCATCCTGAGGACAGATAAAGAGGAAGTGATTATAAATTCTGCACTGCATGACTATACATTGGTCACTTGTTGCATTTGTATTAATGGTAATCAATCAGCTATAACATTAAGACATTAGCCTCCCTTCACACTTCTTCAATGGTCAGGAATTATTTGGGTGTTGCACTATTTTCGGCAATGCAGTGACACGGACGTGGTGGTGGTGTGTTAGAGCTGATCAGACACAGCAGAGCTGCTGTTTTTAATCACCTCAGTGTTACTGCTGGAGTGAAAATAGTGACCAGTCAACAGCATCAGGACCAGAGGGCCAACACGCAGTGTGCCGAGCTGTTGTCTCTGACTTTACATCTACAAGGTAGGTGTGTCTAATAAAAGGACAGCGAGTGGACACAGTGTATCACAGACTAACAAACCACCACCACATCAGTGTCACTTGCTCAGCCCTGACCATTGAAGAACAGGTTGAATAAACTATACAGACATAGATGAACTACAGTCTGTAATTGTAGCACTAATACAAAGTGGTCTGAGGGGCTACTGAGAACAGACAAGAAGGGGGTGTAAATGTTACGGCAGATCTCTTCCCAAAATTAATATCCACCACGATTGGTGCAACTATAAACCAGGGAACTGACCTTACAAAGCAGCTGCACAATGTCTGGATGGATTTCCATGTATGACTGCACCATATCCTCGGTGTTGAAGTGGACATCCTGATTGACATAAACAAATGCCATGTTGCAGAGTCTTTTCTCTGCTGGGACCTCTTTCATGTAGGAATGGTATCTGTCCAGGACCATGTCGTACTGTCCGTACACGTCCGCATCCGCATTGATGCAAGGAATCGAACCCAGGACCTTCAGCAGGCTCTGCACGTTGGGATAAAAACCGATATCAGGGATTTTCAATGTGGCGAAGACGCTGGTGGGCAAGATTCTCCGCTTGCTCGCATGCCTCCATTTCACCTCCCAGCAGCCCAGCTCGTCGTAGAAGGAGTCCGGGCGTGCCAGGTTATTCAGGTTTGCGTCAGCCACCTTGTCTTTGCGGATGCTAAAATTATGGTCAGCCATGTATGACGGCACCAAGGAGAGCCATCTCAAGATGCGCACCATCTCGATGCCCAGGACCCTCTTCACCTCTTCAATGAGATACTGTAGGACCATCTTGCTCAGCTTCTCTCTGTAGTAGTCCTCTGGCGAGGGCTGAGGTTTAGCCTCTGCCTCGCCGTTCGCAGCAGTGTCCACCGGAAGGGTTACCGTCACGCCAAGTTTTTTAGCCCGACCCACTGCGTCAGAGAACCACTTTCTGTGGAATATGGGGATCTCTTGCAAGTGTTTGTTGAGCAGCTTTAAGGCATTGGAGATGGTGTATTGCAAGGTACTGCTGATGCTGATGATTCCTCTCAGACTCGGGTTGAGGATGCTCACACAACACAGAGTGTTCTTCAGGACCACCAAGGAGATGATGAAGTTGAAATTCTTGAGCTTGTCTTTCAGCTTGAGCAGCTGCTCCACGATGGCCGCATCTACGTCCGACAAAGCGCTTGTGCACATTTCCCCGATACTGTTCAGAAGCGGCTCCAGAATATCCAGCATGGTCTGGAAGGCGTCTGTGCCATACTCCCAGTTGTTCTGGCAAGCATCTTTGACGCGGTCCACCTCACCTTTGATGTGACCATACGCCGCAGCGATCTTGGCATGTAGTTTTTTCGTTAAAATCGCAGACTGCTTCAGCACGGCAGCGACCTCCTCCACCGTATCAACCACTTCCTGGATGTAGAGATCCGGCAAGGAACGAATCAGCCACATGTTGAAAGCATAAGGGTCGCTAGGCGCAAGGACAACCTGTGGGAAATCCCTCAGCATCCGACAATAGAGCTCCTTCAGCTTCTGGCACAGGTCACCTGTGGTCAGGTAAGTGAAGCCTCGACAGTGCTCCATCCGCAGCCCCCATTTGCTGCGAATCTCAGACACCAGCATATGAAACAGGCTCTCTGAATCCATGTCACAGGGCAAGAATCCCATCAGGTGCTTCTGCGGAAAACCGTCGTTGGTGACGGTGCGGACCAACACCGGGATCTGGTCTTTGCCCTCGATGTTGGTCTTGTCTTGGAGAAAAATGGAGAAGAAGCGAGCCAGACGCAGACTGTTGCGGATCTCCTCGCGCATCACATCCTCTCCCAGTTTCAGCACTTCGTTCGAGTCGATCTTTTCTGCGCAGACGGGGTTGACCGTGAGCTGTCCGACAGGGCCGCTGCCCAGCGACTTCGTAGCTTTGATGGCTGCATTGTCTCCGATGCTGAAGCCAGTGAACGCCAATGTTTCCTTGAAGTAAGCCTTCAGGATTTCCTTGGCTTTAGATGCAGCAGGATCCTCCTTCTCTGGTTCATCTGGTGGAGGTGGATTCTCCGGTACAGTGTTCTCTCCTGGCTCTTCCTTCACACTCTTCTGAACAGCTGGAGTATGTGAATCAGCTGAAGAAAAACATACTGTGTTAGTCTTTTGTCTGGCACATAATAATGAGAACATTCATAATTACTACCCCATCACCTGAGAGCAAATCATGATTATTTTATCTGACCGTTAATATTTTCTAGTTATTACAACTCAATGTAATATTTTCCATGACGTTACACTAAGCTCTTAAAAAAAGAGACCACAGCAAATCAGGTTCTCATGTGACTATAAAAGTACAATTAACATGTTTATTCTATAAACTACTGAACATTTCCAACAAATTCTAAAAAAATTATCATTAAGAGTTTTTATTTACAGATAATGAACAACTGAAGAGAAGAAAAATAAAGATGTGTTTCTAGACTTCTAAGAAAACACATTCATTTGTAAACCTTCAATACTAATGTTCTAACTTAAGAGCAGCTCTGAAGTCAGTATTTGGTAGATTAAGCCCAATTTTGCATTGTTGTTGGGTGACTTTATGCCGTTCCTGGTGCAGTTTTTTTTTGATGGACATGTTTATAGACTAATATGTCCTATTCTAGTGATTAATAGTGTTTATGGACTGTTATCTCTTATGTCCATGTTCTTATATTTCTAAAATTGTGTGCATTTTTATACAATATCTTGAAATCAAATAACTGTTTTGATTTAATCTAAAAATGAAGGAAGTGGTTTAAAAGATCACTTAAATCAGGAGATGACACTTACGCAGTGTGAATATTAAAATAAGAGCTTCACTAACCTTTAGTTTTCTTTGCTTTGACAGTATCCACAGCAGCCTGAAAATACAGTCAAACATCTTTAAAAACAGAATATTCTGTATTCTTCTTCAACTTTAACATAAACTATGAATAAACTGTCTCAGCGGCTTATTCTGCAAAGAAATCTTAATCAAAACAATATTAATAGCATCTCAGCATCTTTATTTAAAAGCGAAAAAAAAAAAAAAACGTTCTCCTAGCATCTTTATTTAAACAGTGAGGGAGGACAGGTTATGTGCAAGAATGACAAAGTTAGAAATTGTGATAAAAATGAAAAAGTGAAACAATTAGCACTAAAGAGTAAAAAAAGAAAAATCACATTAAAATATCCCATTAGGGCAGGTCTGGATGTTGAATGTAATATATATATATACTGCTATCGATGAGAAATGTGGTGCTAGATTCCAGGGTTCTTTAAGTAAAATAACAGAGTTGGACTCCTATTACGGACTGTGTGAGACATCTATGATGTCTCCTATTATTTATTTTTTTTATTCCCCAACAAAAGAACTAAAACGCTATTCACAAAAAATTATAATTAAAACATCAAAAACAATTAACTGATATGCTTAAAAAATAAATCAAAAAATATATTTGCTAAACAAATGCTACTTGAAAAAGTAAAGCAAAAAAAAAAAAAAAACCTTACATTTGTACAACTGCAAAAAAAAAAAAAAAAAACTATAATAAATAAATTATTATTTACATTATTTAAAAAATATATTCTTTTTTATTTTTTTATTATTATTATTAACAACAACAATAATTATTATTATTTATTTTTTTTATTATTTAGTATAGGTGACAATTTTAAAACTATTATTTAAAATTCATTATTCAACAGCTTCTAGGCTGAATGATGGTTCCCTAAATCTGTTCTTACAGTAAAACTGAGGTTCTGCTTGTTCCTAAATGTGAGGCGAATGTACACAACCATGAGAGGACCGGCTGTACTTACCAGCTGTTTTGTTCTCTTTCTGCTCCTGTTCTGTGTAAAGTCTTTGTCTGTTTGGATGTTAAATATAGTTGGCACGGCACCATCCTTCAGAATACACTTAAGATCACTCTGAAATAATAATAATAATAATAATTTTTAAAAAAAGACAAAAACATACACGTATCAGCATTAACTGGGCTTTCTGCTGCGTTTTGACTGCAGATCAAATGGTTTAGTTTCTGAAATCAGATCTGCTGAGATGACTGTTCACACTTATCAGATCTGATTAGTCCATCAACACATCACAAATCTGTCTGTTTGGGTTTCTGTGGTAACGATGAAGGTGTCAGTAACTATAGCTACACGGGAGATGTGGCTTCAGAGTTGCCAGGTTCACAATTTTCACGCACAACTGTTTCTTTTTTTAAATGCAGTTGCCAGTAAACGTTCAGAGCTGGTGGAGTGTTGGTTTTTGGACTATTTAAAAAAATGTACCATGACTACCAAAAAAAACTTTTAATGTAATATTATAGGGCTATGAGTTTGTGGCCCGTGATTGCACACATTTTTTTTTCCTGGCCCTCAACAAGAAATGTTTGCCTTAGGAAGACTTTCTAATATAATACCCCAGTGGAGGGATCTGAAAAAGTAGACTAGTGTAAGTAATAAGCAATTATAACTTCCTCAAACGTCTGCGATTAGACTCTTTAGACTTTAGGTTTGTGTAGGGAGGCTTCGTTAGAAAGTGGGATGGAGAATTTTTGGGACCTGGCAACCTGGGACTTCAGTCACTCTGGGTTTGATGTATTGTTACGTTGCGAGTGACACGTGAGGCACTTGGTGGTATTTGACTGTCTGGACTACCAAAAAAATCAATCTGGAAGTCCAGTGCGAGTCTCTGCGGTCTGTGATGGTTTGAGGTGTCGTGTCATCTGCTGGTGTTGGTCCACTGTGTTTAGTCCAGAGTCAACACGGCCCAGATTTTAGAGCACTTCATGCTTCCATCTGCTGACAAGCTTTATGGAGATGCCCAGCAGCTGCCCACAGTGCCAACACTACTACTGACCATCATAGTACTGATATTAGCCAACTCACGAGCTATAAGTCAGACTGATCAACATTTAAAAAAGACTTGAAATGTGTCACTTTGTGTGTAATGAACCTTTTCACAGTAAATAACAGAGTGATGATTAAAGTATTGAGTGGATTAGCAAACTTACTTCCTTTTGTATCAAAGATGCTTCAAAATGTTTTGAGCATAGTTTAAAGTTTCTGTGCAAGTATTCAGCCGTTTTAGTCTGAAGGTCCGGTCTGCCACAGTTGATCACCCATTGTTTGCATCTGAAAAAAAAAATTAAACAAGATAATAGCTTTGAGCACCCGTTAATAATAAAGGTCTACTCTGTAACTACATTCAGTGGCCATTTGAAGGTAGAAACATCTTCCTTACAGTGTAACTGCATAGGTGTACCATGACCAAGGTTGTAAAATCTTGGATTCAACAGTAATTGTACTCAAATGGGCATTTTTATATGTATATTTGTCATGTTTGGCAACAAATGTGTTGATACAGAATGTAAACCGACTGCAAAATGTAATCCAAGTCCATTCTTCTTTGGCAAATTTGTCAAGCTCTTCCAGATTTGATGGCTTTCTGGCTTCTTCTTCAGTCCACCCCACAGATTTTCAATGGGATTCAAGTCAGGGCTTTGTGCAGGACAGTCAATAATGTTCACTTTGGGCATCTGGAGGTAGTTCTTCAGCACAGGGATGTACATTTTGGGTCATTGTCATATTGGAAGAGAAAGACCAGACTAAGTTTTGCTGCTGACTTCTTAAGGTTTCTTTCAAAATCTTCACACATCCTTCCTTCTTCATGATTCCTTCCAGCTTGACAAGATTCCCAGGTCCGGATGTACTGAAGCATCCCCACAGCATAATACTCCCTCCACCATGTTTCACTGTAGAGATGGTGCTCTTTAAGTTTGGAGGAAAAAACATCACTTTGCAACACAAACATCACTATGGCCAAAGAGCTCTAGTTTTGCTTCAGCTGACCAACGAACATGCTTCCAGTGTTCATAATCTTTCTCCAGGTTGTCCTCAACATACTTCAGTTTGGCCTGAAGGTCTTTTCGGCAGAAATTGAGTTTTTCTTGGTCTGCAACCTTGCAATAAATTTCTGTGCAGGACTCTAGCGATCATCATTTTTGAGACAACAGTTCCTGACTTGACTAAGTCATTGACGAGCGTCTTAGCAGTTGTTCAGGGGTCTTTAGACAAATCTCTGTTTTTTTCCCCAGGATATTTGAAATATTGCAATTCCTACATCTGCCAGGCTTGTTCTGTATTGTGTGGCTCTTTTTTAATTTCTTGATAATGCTTCTCACTCCAGTTCTTGACACTTGGAAACGCAGTGATAACTTTGTGTATCCTTCTCCTGCTTTGTAAGCATCAATTATTATTTTTTCTCAAATTTCAACCGATTTATTTTGTTTTAAAAACAGTAAGTTCAGTGCTTACTGAGGTGTTTATACGGTGTGTAAACTGGGAGATAACCCTCAGCTGTGACTTGATATAACAAGCACTGCAGTGTTTTGTGCAATGAATCAATAAAAACATTGGTTCTTAAGGGAGCTAATAATATTAACCCGGGTGATTTTTGCTTCTTTTGAAATAGTTAATTTAGTATTTTTGGAAATGTTATGTTGAAAAAAAACCTTGCTCTGTTATAAAAGGACTTTTTGAAAAAAACTTTAAATGTCATAGGGGGGCTAATAATTTGGACCTTAACTGTATATACATACAGTCATGGCCGAAAGTGTTGGCACCCCTGAATGTTTTACAGAAAATGAAATATTTCTCCCAGAAAATTATTGCAGTTACACATGTTTTGTTATACACATGTTTATTTCCTTTGTGTGTATTGGAACAACACAAAAAAACAGAGGGAAAAAGGCAAATTTGACAAATTTCACACAAAACTCCAAAAATGGGCCGGACAAAATTATTGGCACCCTCAACTTAATATTTGGTTTCACAGCCTTTGGAAAAAAT
>BRDA01006049.1:0-19405 GCA_036984385.1 Crenuchus spilurus | reverse complement strand
TATATATATATATATATATATATATATATATATATATATATATATATATATAAGCGTGGACACACCTTCTGGACATTCAGTGATTTTCATTATTTAAACATTGTCTGCATTATAGATTAATACTAAAGTCACCAAAACTAGCTGTGCTTTGTCAAGAGTTAATGACTTGCATTTCTTGCCCTCTTAAATGTGTTTGAGACCATCAGTTGTGTGCATACTTTGAATAATCTAAAATTTAAATAATATTTTGGTTTGATCAACACTTTAATAGTCTAGATGACTGGGAGGGTGATGGAGGGGTTGTTCACCCAGGGCACCAACTGTCAGTGCATACAATAACTGAGGTTCCACAGTATATGAAACACTCCATTTTTAAGGGGCCCATATTATGTTTTCCCCTGAATTCCACTTATGACATTTGTGTGGTTTTATGTACTTATTTACCATATTGACTATTTTTTCTAGGTTTTGAAATGACAACAATGATTTATATAATGTTCTTTCAAAATGTAAGCAAATGTAGCAAAATCTCACACTTTCTCTTTCATTTGATTTATTTGTCATAACAAACAATCAGTGCTGAATTTTTACCTGTAGTATTTACAGTATATACATGCATTCAGATCAACCAGAGTCCACATGAGAACCAAATCTAAAGGCAAACTCTATACAGGATAAATATTTACAATTCTAATTCACCAGTGCTGACTTCATTCTCAGAAATAAAGTGTTTTTTACAAGCCAAACACTGAAAAAAGCAAAAGTGATAATTATCTAAAGGAACCTTTCAGATGATATTTTGAAAGAACCATCCATTATAAGGCTCTTTGTGAAAGTGATTCCAAACATCTTCAAAAGTGTTTCTTCTAAAAAAACGCTCTAAAGATCCCCTTATTTTTAGGACTGCTTTACTTCTGCATTATTTTGTACAAATCCAAACCCCCCACATCCAAGTTGACATTCAGGTTAACATGTCCATGTCTAGTTAACGTCACATTGTTTTAGGTTCTTTGGACTAGACATGTCCACACAATTTCATTAGTACAGTACTACAATAACAGGACATGAGAATTCTGTCCAAGCTATTCAATTTGATGACAAAACAGAGCATAAAATTAAAATATTGCTCATTTAACATATAAAGTAATGAGTCATACTAAAGACAGCTTCAGATTTACCATCAATTTATCAGGATGTGCAGCTGAACTCCTGAAACAAAACTCCTGATTTTAAAAGATTAAGAGTAACTGGTTTCACAAAAAGTAACAGTGTTATGATGCAAAACATGTTTAGAGGTATGTAAAATGGTGCATAGTGCACTGTTGGTGATCTCTTAGATAACCTTAAGTGTGATAGGAAATGAGTGTAGGATGTAATTTCACCACTGTGAGGTAGGCTTCTCTATGTAGACTTAGGCCTCATCCACACAAATTTGGATATTTGTGAAAATGTGAATCTTTTCCACATGGGAAAGCAAAACTGACTCAAAAATAACCGCGCCAGTCTAATGGGGGCTATAACACCTCACACAGACTCAAGACGTAATTACGAGCACCTGTATTGTATGTCATATACAGTGGTGCTTGAAAGTTTGTGAACCCTTTAAAAGTTTTCGTATTTCAGCAAATTGGTCTTCTATTTATTGATAGAAAGATTTATATTAATTATGTAATATTGCATGTCTGTGAGTGGAGAAAGTGTGTGATCCTTTGCTTTTGGTATCTGGTGCGACCTCCATGTGCTGCAATAATTGCACAGTTGCAATAACTAAAGATTTTCAGTTATTCTTGATCTGTCCTACACATTGGTTTGGAGGAATCAATGAACTGTTTGCTTCAGGTCCTTCCACAACATTTCTACCATATTTAGGTCAGGACTTTAAATTGGCCATTCCAAAACATGAATTTTATTCTTCTTTAATCATTCATTGCCAGATTGTTAGCAAAATGCACACTTGCAGCAATGTTCTGTTTGAAGAGCAAGTTTTCCTTGCAACCCTGCCATGCACACCATTGTTGTTCAGTATTTTCCTCATGGTGGAGTTATGAAGTTACCAAAGGTTCCTTGCTCTTTGATCTTTGTTGGTCGATAATTCCTGGGGAGGGTAATAATGGTCTTGAATTTCCTCCATTTGTACACAATCTGACTCTCAACTGCTGGAGTCCAAATCTTTAAAGATGGTTTGGCAACCTTTTCCAGCCCAATGAGCATCAACAACTCTTCTTCAGGGTTCCTCAGAAATCTCCATTATTTGTACCATGACATTGCTGTTCTTTATATAAAACAGCACACCCACTCACACTTGATTGTTATACCATTGATTGACTCAAAAATTACCTGCAAATTATTTGCAAATTCTAAAGATTCACAAACTTCTGCCACTCATAGACATTTGATTTTGAATCATTTTCCTCAAAAAATAAATGATAAAGTCTATTATCCTTGTCTCATTTGTTAGATTTTTTCCTCTTTATTTACTTTTAAGATTTGTGTGACTATATGATTGACAAATTTTTGCAGAAGTATAGAAAATTCTATAAAGTTCACAAACTTTCAAGCACTACTATAGAGCACCAAATGCTGAGAGTTTCTAACAATGCATGGGGATTTGTTTATGTTGTCATATCTATGCAACTGTCTCTGAAGTGTTTGTATAGTCCTGAAAAGAGACAAGAAGTACGAATGTAAGAAAAAATTGATACAATTGAATTTTGCAATGTTATGTTCTGCAATATTATATCAATTCTCAATTATGAATTTTTATTTGTAGTTTACATTAAAATGTTGATTCATTTTGTATTGTGTTTAAACCCCTAATCATTAGAATTTAGAATTAGATTCAAAACATTGGATTAAAAATTGCAAAACCTTGCTTACAGTATCACAATAAATCACAATATATAAAATTGTAACACCTGTATAGTGATACCACTTATATTGCCAGGTTCTTGCAATACATAACCCTAATGAGTGTTTTTCTACACATGAAACATAAGCAAACATGTTAATAGAATGAAAACATTAACAAAAATACATAAACTGTATGCCACCATTAAAAAAAATATGTTTTGGAGCATGTTTTCAGAAACAATTGTGTACATGACAGGGCAAAAAGTAGATGGAAAAAACTATGTTTTTAAATAAATCCAGAGAAATGTGGATTTGGCCTTAATATTGACTCAGAAAAGTAAAGGTTTTCAAAAAATAATGATTGTTTATTTTCATGGTGCTGGTGTGTTGGAATAGACTGTACTAGCATTCTGGTAAATAATCCTTTAGCAGTAAAACAAAATAAAATGTTGCCTTCAGGATCAAAATACACTTATATGGCAGGTTAGAGTTGGAGTTAAATGCCTTGTTGGATCCATTACATTCAAACATTTCTTCATATGAGATATCCAGATACAATGGCAAGACATGGTAAGTGCAAATAAAAAACAATTTCTGGATTTAAATCCAAAGTTTGGTTAAGTTCTACCACTTCTGTGATCAGTTGCATAAACATCTTGCAAATGTATTTTATCTTTAACTTTTGAATCTAAATGTAAGCTTCTTTAAGTATCTTTTGAGTCTAAAGTAGACTTTCTTCCAGTAAACACATAAAACAGTTTTAAGTAAAGGGAAAATGAAAGGCCAAAATTCACTTAAGATGTTTTATGCAAGCAGCCATTGACCCTTAAAAGTTTCCCAAAACTATTAACATATCCATGTTTTGATTACATAAGTGGTCTTTTGTAGCTTCTGTTGCTTGGTTAGGCTAGCTTTATAGAACATTAGCCTCGTTTGTCCTGAACTGAGTTAACCTTAGTATTGGTGTTATATAGCTTCAATACAACACAACATAGTGAAGCTGAATGGTGTTGCTTTATAAATTGGAAACTCAGCATTAAGTCATATGCAAAAGTTTAATGCTGATACACTGAATTTAACCTATTGTAAAAAAAAGCTATGATAAAACAAAAATATGGTTTGTGGAAGTTATCACACCAATGTGTTAAATTCATTAAAATAAATAGAAAATATTTACTAAAATGTGGAGAAAAATCAGGAGAATGTGTTAACCTTTACTTAGAAAAAAATGCAACTTAACTAGGGATTCCCAAAATTTTGTACAAGACTGCAATCTGAAGTGAGTCATTTTGAATTATGAAGACATTCAGGTAAATTCTATAAAGCTCGTCCAATCTTGCACCCAGAGCATGGATAAGACAATCCTACTGCGCAGTCTTGACAGGTGAAATTTACATTGGCAGGACATACAAGCTTGACACCAAAGGCCTGTGGTGTCTTTCCCTACAAGGAAAGGCAGAGGAATCCCAGAGTGGTTCTACTTAGTCCTTTGTTCCCTTCTTACATCAAAGAAACAATCACAGAAACAAGCTAGAAACATTCACAGTCTTCAGCTTCACTGTGTAGAATTAAGACTAGAAAGTGTAGAAGAAACTTCAATACCACTTAACTGCTTCAGTTCCTGCACCACCATGTTCATAGCACATGAGAGGAAAGGTGAGAAAGGGAGTATACCTTTCAGTTCAGAAACAAAGCTTTCACATATTTATTTCCAGTAGTAATCTATAATGTATAAGTGCCACTGAGCAGTTACTGAAAATACACCACAGAAGAGCCATTGAGACACACTGCTGGCCATTAAAATTGCAGTGCTGATGCTGCATTATATTAGTGTGAAACATGTGCAAATCATAAATTAATTCATGTGTGGAGGCACTGTGGCAAATGTCTCATGGATGAATCTTTCAAGGCTCCATATGGGTCCAGTACCAGATGTTATGGTTTGGGTCAGTTTGGAGTTCAAGTGTACTGATCAGTACTTTGACCAGCCATCAAAACATCACAGCAGCATTGGAGCTTGAAGTGGTACATATCTACAAATGTCCTTTGGTGTCATATTCCACCAATTGGAGGTCAGTGGGGATCCCAACATGTCCCAAACTGAGTACATCTGGGAAATGGTTGCACAATGACTTTGGGCACACAGAGACTGTTCATCTCACATCTTAAGTCTTTCCTTTGTCTGCAACGTTATTGGCCAGCAGTGTAGTTGTCAGAGGAAAGACAACTGTTTTGTTAAAGCTTGAGGAGGTCATTATTTCCAGTTAAATGTCTCTCCTCCCAACTGGGACTGCGATTATTTTTTATTCTTCTTTTGTCCCTTCTTCTTTCTTCCCCAGTCCTATTCTCTGAGTATCTTTACCCTTCATACTTTGGTGTTTCCCCTTGAAAGTCATTCCTGAGTTGACGAAGATGTTTTAAGTGCAAGGATTCACTAAGATCAAGGCTAGGAACCACTGGGCTATAGCAGCATCCAACAGGGGTTAGTTATTAGATGTTAGGACATCATCATAGTTGAATCCACATAGTCATTTCCAGCTAATCTCATTCCTTCCTGAAGCAATGGAGAAGGAATAAGGACATGAACATCAGGTTTGCAGGTTTGTTCCTGCTGTTGCTGCTGTGTGAAGCACAGGTCAACCTGTCTACTTTGACCCTGGCAGTAATCCTCCACATACTGAGATCCATTCTGAGCTCTCTGAAGCAGCAGAACATTTCCAGAGGTCACATCTTGCACCTTGCTGTAATCCTCCCCAGCAAAGTCTGAGAGTTCTTGATCATACCCTTCGGGATTGGCAAGAGGCCTGACAAACAGGACGTTCTCTTGGTTGACTGTTTGCACCTCTACGTATTCAGCAGATTGAGACTGGGGCTCTTGTGATGCGCTCTTGTACTCAGTGCTACCCATGCTGTGCATCAGAGAGTATTGGTAGAAGCCAGACTTGCTGAAACAAAGGTCTTCTAGACAGTTCTGTTGACAAGTGTCCTGGACAGGTGAATGTACACAGGAAATCTCTGGTACACTGTGGTAGGACACTCTGATGCCCTGTGTTTGTTGCTGTTGGAAATGGTGTGGCTGAGGGGAGGAGAACACAACAGGCCATGTCTGGATCTTTACATCCTCCAGTCCTGGAGAAACAGGATTTTCCCTGCCCTCACCACTCTCAGAAGAAACCCAACTGGCCTCGCCATACTGACTGAGCTCCTGCTCTGTTCCACTTTCTTCTACACCTTCCACACACTTCTCCATCAATAGTGTGCGACTGTCACAGCTGCCACGGCCAGAATCGCTGTCTGATGATGTACTTTTAGATTTCAGGGAACCCTTGGGCAGAGTTTTCCTGCTCTGACCCAACTCTTGTTTCTCGTCATCATAGACCTCCAAATACTCTATCAGCAGGTCATCATAGTTGGTTGGAGGAAAACCCTGGATCACCAGTGCATTGAACATCTCTTCTGACTTCCCACTCTGTGTTCAAGAAAGTAAGAGTAAATACCCAATACTAAAGGCACATGGAACAGTAACTAACCAATCATAAAAGCATTAGTTGATTGGAAAGGTATGTACACATATAGTAAATATAGTGAATACATATAAATGAATGTTAGTGGACCTGTAATCAAGACCAGTAAGTCTAGTTGGCTAAATTTACTACTACTCAGAAAAATTTCAGACAATAATAATAATCCAATGATAAAAAGCCTTTAACACAGTAATTAATGAATTGATCTGCCTGTCAGAAGTCCAGAGAGCATCAGCATTTCCTATTCCAATTTGAACAAAAATGATATTTTATTAAGTCATTATTGTATCCGTTACAGTGTTCACTTTCTTTGCACTCACACTTCATATTTTGTTTCATAGTCAGCAGTGCATTTTAATTCATTCAGTTTATTTGTGGAAAAAATGCTGGCATTAGCTCTTAAATATTTTTCATTCATAAAATGTAAAAAAGTTTGGAATCTCTTCTTGTCCTTTATTTCAAATGCAGATATTACTACACTGTTAATATTAACATGTAGAGAATTAGTTCACTGCTTTCTCTGCTACTGATTTGTGTTACCTTGAGCAGCTGTTGATCAAAGCCTCTGATCTTTGGTCCAGGAACAGGAGGCAGCAGAGAACGTTTCAGACTAAACACAAATAAAAAGTATAATATTAGAATTTCAGAAGGAAATGTGCTAAACTATTATTCCAGCTATTCTGTTTAAAGCTCAACTTTTTATTTACTTGCATTCCTATATTAATATAATTATGTAAAGCTGCTTTGTGACAACGCCCATATAAATACATTTTGATTGATTTTGATTGATTGATTGATTGCACTCCTTAGCTCTTTTCAGATCAGATTGCATGGGGTCCTGGGACAATTTGTTCTTCTTGCTTTGCTGGAACAATTTGCTTTTATTCTTGCTTGCAACACATCATCAAAACTGACTTTTTTAGGCACCTTCAGACTAATATACCCTAACCAAACCCTTGACAAGTGTATTTGAGATAATTATCTATTAATAATTAAAATAATTAATATAAGTAACATGAATTAATATAATTATTAAGATAATTAGTGTTATTCACTTCACTGGTTTTAATGTTGTGGCTGAGTGGTGAATATACTTATACACAGTTGATTAATAAAATATACAGTCTATGAATTCCTGGTAACAGTCAATATTTTGTTTGTTTTTTAAGTGAAATAAAGTTACCACATCTTTCACAACTTCTACCCTAACATTGTTTTGTTCTTGGTACAAGAAATTTACATATACGTTTCCTAAAATTTGATGCCTATCAGACATCAAGGAAACCTCCAGGAAGTAAAAATCTGGATTCAGAGAAAAGATAATATCACAGACAGACCTGTTTCGCTTAACGCTCATCGTCCAGGAGAGAACAAGGAGGATGACAACTGAGAAAACCACCACCATAATCCACATGGACCTCTCCTTGGGCATGTCTGTGAGAGGAACATAGGTGTTATCTAAAACAATACATGACACAGGAAGCATGATACATATGACACTGTGTTTTGGTTTTGCTGATGTTGACAGCTGTTTTTCAGTCGGTTTGAAGCTCTTATGCTGATAGTGGGCAGGTAGCTACATGATGGTCGTATTTCTCGTAAAAACATGTAAAAAGTGTAACACTGTTAAAGAACTCTCATCAGATAAGCTATACGTTATCAGTCCATCTACTGTACACTCCATCCAACAGGATAATACACACATATCTCAATAAAACAAACCTGAAACACTGAACAGAGAACAATTGTGTGTTTCTATTTTTGAACTGTAAGAGCAAAAACCAATTCTTTTTGGTTCCTGAGATTAAGATTAAGGCTATAAGGGTAGATGTTTATATAATGCTATTAAAAAATGGAGAGACATAATAAATATAGGGCATAAAGCACAGCACACCCATATTGTATGCAATAATTTGTGCACTCCTGATTAAATGAAATATTTAGATTTTCTAAATTAAAATAAATTAACATCTACAAACAGATGTAAATATATTTTTTGCTCATTTTAGTGCACAGTTTCTATTTATTCACATAATTAAAAAAAAACAATTATGTGCCATAACTTTCACTCAGGGCACATTTTATGTTTTTTCCCCTCCAGTATGTTAAGTTCAATAAGTTACAAACAGTTATAGTGTTAGCACAAATGGTAAGTTATAATAAAATATCTAATTTTACAGGGTGTCCAAACTTTTGCATATCATTGTGTATTAATTATATATTATTATTACATATCATTTATTTGCTTAATTTTTTTCCACTGCCTACAGGTGCACATTATCAAAAGAATGGTGACGTCATCACCCTTTAGATTACAGAGAAGCAAGAATATAAGGTATTTGCAGCATTTTACACATACAGGATATTGATAGAGATATATATTAAGTACTAAACTTAATAGCTTCAACTTTCTGCAGATTAATATAAGATCAAGCATGAATAGAATGGTTCACTCAAAATTATTTTTACATTTTCCTTCATGTACTTCCAAAATACCTGAACAACCAAGACATGTCTGTACTGGAACCTTGAGCATTATAGAACATTGCTATCAAACCACAATAGTAACTTAAATAGACCAGTTCTCTGTAACTCCAAACTTGACTAGGGTTAATGGAGAAATATTTAAACATGATTTCTTAGTGAATCTTTCCTTTAAAACTTGGTAGATGTTATAAATAAGGTGCTGCAGGTGTGAGATGGCTTACAGTCAGGCATTTGAATGTAGAACGGACTGGTCCATTCACTCCAGAAGCCATGGTCTGGTTTACAGCGGACCTGTACCATGTACTCCTTATCAGAATGAAGACTGAAGACATTGTAAAACTTCTGCAAGCCAGCATCAAACACCTGTACATGGCAGAATGTCAGGAAAAGTCACATTACTTGAGTACACGGGACTGATTAAATGGAGCTAGTTACTAAACACCACTGCCTGTATGATGTGCTGCCTGTTTTGGTCCATTCCAGGTTACTGTGTTACTAAAAGGCCTCATTTTAGATTGTGTGCTATTTCAAATGCAGCCTTAGGCCAAGTATTTGTCCAGTTTAGACTTGTACAGATTGTCTATTCTGTTTCTGTTTAGGGAAGAGTTTAATTGGGGGAGTAAGCATCAGCAGGTCAGTCAATGATTGTAATAGCTATTGGCCGAGTCTCACTGTTATAGTCTGATTTTGCCCCAAGGGGTTAGGTGTCTTGCTCAAGGGCAGTTCAGTCATGACATGTCCTGGGATCAAACCGATGACCTTCCGGTCACAAGACCAGATCCCTAACCACAAGGCCACACCTCACTGACAGGCTTTGTTGTTCTAAAGTAGTTTTGAAAAGAATTTGGCCTAAAACATTTTTTTATATATGATAAAGATTCACAAACGTTTTATTATTATCAACATCATATATAAAAACTCAGAAGACGTGTAGGTTCACTGGTGGTTTTGAATAGTAAATAAAATGACTATGTTACAGACATTTTGACCTCTGGTTCCTATCGCCACCACTGTAGAGTCTACGTTGTGCAATGAATCAGGCACAGATGCATTGCTGCTGTTTGTAAATTAAATGACATCTATTATATTTAAAAGATCATTTTTTCTTTGTAATCACCTCCCACTCCTCCTCTTTGGCCTGTTTGACTCGTAGTTGATATACTAGTGTGATCCAGCCAGATCGTGTATCTGCTGATTGAGGTTTCTCCCAGGTGACTCGCAGGTAAGGGGTGTGATTTTCCTCCAGCACTGAAGCATTTACATTCTCTGGAGTTTGGGGCTGAACTGAAAAGAAAAGCAGAGTATTGTGATCACTGTTTATGAATAATTTTCCACCATATTGTTCAATAAATGACCATGTTATCAGGAAGCCTTTTTGTAGCTCAGTCTTGCTCGTGTGCAGACTGTAGTTCATCTATTAATGCACAGTTTGTGTCAGCCAACCTCCAGACTATAGAGCTGCTCTTGGCTGTATATTTTTGGGTAGTGAGCCAATTATGAGAAATCTAGATCATCTGACTGATTTATGTCTAGAATATCTGAAAACAGAAACAGTCTTGAAAGGTTCAGAGAATTTCTGGGAAAACCTGAAAAACTCATAACACTAAACACAAGATTTGCATAAAAAAGCAGTTTAGTGTTATTTGAGCCTGATCAAGCCAAATAAAACCAGATAACCACACACACACACACACACACACACACACACACACACACACACACACACACACACACACACACACACACACACACACACACACAAGAGCTTCTGCTCTTTTTTCCAAAAAAAGTTTGTGATGAAAAGACACAGCTCTTGTGAGGACTAGCAATATGTCCCCACTTTTACAGTTGTCACATGCATTACTATCATTATGAGGACTTTCAGTCACCTCCAGGGAAAAATACAAGGACACACACACATACACACATAATTCTAAAGGATAGGACATAATTCTAAATGTCAGGACATCTGTCTATGAACTGAATCTTTTCATGCAGCAAGACAACGACCCTAAACACAAGTTGTTCTACCAAAGAACGATTAAAAAACAGTTACCGGAAACGTTTAGATGCAGTTATTGCTGCAAATGGGGGTCACAGCAGATACTGAAAGCAAAGGTTCACATACTTTTGCCACTCACAGATATGTCATATTTGATCATTTTCATCAATAAATAAATTAACGAGTATAATATTTGTGTCTCATTTGTTTAACTGGGTTCTCTTTATCTACTTTTAGGACTTTAGTAACACTGTAACCTACAATGGACTGTTTCCTAATCCACATTGACTAGTCTGTGAGACCTTGATTAAGATCTGGATGCAGTTTGAGAGATGTTTGCTGAAGTATTTTGAAGAACTGGGCTATTAAGTTTGATTGAGTTTCTATTGAGCCTCACAGTTATATTGTGGAAATTTGTGTATATATGTTTTTTGAGTGAACCAGTCTTTTAAAACAAAGATTAACATGATATCACTTGGCCTGATATGTGGTATCAGATCGGTGCATCTCTAAGCTATGTATTATTCAGGGAATAGATTGGTAATACTGACGGGTGTTTGTGAGGAGGGGAAATGAGCTTATTTATATTCATCTCCTGCTCCACTGTGACAGCTTAAATCACTGAATCAGTCATTCAGGCAGTATTCATTAACAACACAGAAAACAGTGTCACCAGCATCCAGACTGAGAGAGGGGGGGCGTTATAAAATGAATGAGGGGACGGTGGCAGAAATCGACTGTTCCCTCATTAAATGAACAGGAGAGACATTTAAATTCAATTACACTTTCCATGCTCCGCCCACAAATGTGTTGGTTCATAGCAGCTGTTGCTAGGTCACTAAATTAGTTGTAGGGCACCCTACATGGCTCTACATGGACATGACTAAGGTGGCCTTGAGCAATGCACATAACCCACAGCTGCTTCCTGGGTACTGTGGACAGGGCTACTCACTGGTGCTCAATGCCCCCTAGTGTGTTGACTATTGTGACTATTGTGTGTGTGTGTGTGTGTTTCACTGCACCAGTGGGTTATATGTGGAGGTCAAACTCCTCTGAAAGCACATTGGTCAATCATTGTGCACGTCCACATTCACAAACACTACAACAGCTGTTTTTTTTCTCCTAGTTGTTGGAGGTATAAGGCTGGAGTACAGGGATCTGATATAAAACATATCTCCACATAAAATATGTAAACTTAAGACAGGAAAGAAAAAAGGAGATTTAAGAAAAAATCTGAGACAAAAATCAGATCAGAGGGGATCTTTCCATAAAGGGGGAACTCATTTTCACAGCTGTTCTAAATATGTATTAGGGATACACCAAATATTTGACAACCAAAATTATTCGGCTGAAAAATGACAAAAACAAAACTTTCTGTGTTCGGCTGAATGAGTGAAAAGACTGAATAATTTATACAGAATATTGATGTTTTTAATGACTAGTGTTCTAGTTTCTGGCTGTAGACGTGAGCCAGAGTGGAGCTTTACTGTAGTAAAGCTAGTTTAATATTAGACACTCGTTTGGCATTCAGAATTGTGCTTTTCTTCACCAATAAAACAGATTCACCAGCACAGTTACAGTCTGATCATGAAATGAAAAAAGGCAACAAACTACAAACACAACCTTTACTAAACTACACTTGTTATGATGAAGCCAAAATACAGCCACTTAGCTTTGTGTTAACTCTGGTGGCGGCAGTGCTAAGGACCATCTCACAATTACCAGAAGAAATGTAAAGTGTTTCAGTGTCTGTCCATGACACTCACATTAAACACATCCATGTGACGTATATCATTCATTTTTGACATTTTCATAATTTTGCTTAATGGTTTTTCTATTATTATTAAATATTAGTAATAATGTAACATACATGCCTATTCATACATGATACAACATTCATATATTATAGGTTTGTCATTTTTATAACATTTGTTTATATACAAATATAAAAGTATAATCTATTAAACTCTTATTAAATCTATTGATGTCAAACTAACTTATTAAAATATAAACATTCATTCTGTTTTAGAAAAGTCAAATGTATAAATACTCCAGATACTCTGAATAAAAATAACACTGATTTGTGCTCTTGATATAGCAATTATACAACACACAATAACTTTTTTACAGCAAAAATGCCTCATGCTATAAAGAACCCTACACCTAATTTAATGTTAGAGACATCAGTGGACTAACTTCAGCTGTGTTACGGTTAATATTGTAGGTTATTATGTTAATTTAGTTAGTAAGGTTAAATGTAGTTCATATACATTATGCCCCTTTATTGATGAAAGTATAAGGTTATTCAACCTATTTCTAGATTATTACCTGTTTTAAGCATTTTCATGAAGTAGATTGGTCTCCAAGAATTATTTCACATTTTTTTTCCATCATATTGTTACAACTGTACTAAAATGAGATATAAGTAGACTAGACATCACCAAGATATTATTGTTTACAGTTTGGAAAAGAACAAGTACATTTCTGTTCAACTCACCTATGTACACTACGTCCACTTCCACAGGTTCTGAGACACTTCTACCAGCAGCATTAGTGGCCACCACTGTGATGTTGTAGTTGACCCACAGAGATGTATCGTTTTTGCTAAAGAAACAGGAGTTTTCTCCACCTGTATTATAATCAGGACACTCACGTACTGTCTCTGAGCTACAGAAAAGAGAACACACACACACACATACATACATTTATTTTATAATTATTGGATGCAAATCAACATGTGTAAATATTCTGTCAAAATGATGTTTTTCTCATGGAGGCACTCAAGATGCATTTAGATTCTATGTACATTGCACAGCATGACATACTTTGGGTCATTGTCAATGGCAGGCTTCTGCTGTTGTATGCCATACAATGCTCAAATTTAAGAGAGAAGGGATATATATGATTGTTTAACATCCTCTAATACTTGATGATACTTACACTTCCCTCCAAAAGTATTCAGACCAATCCCTTTATTTTAGCTGTAGACTGAAAACATTTGGGTTTGACATTAAAAGATGAAAATTTGACAAAAGATCAACATCTTTTATTTCCAAGTATTTACATCTGGATCTGATGCACTGTTCAGAAAACAGCACCTATTGTCTGAACCCACCAATTTTTTTGTGATAAACGTAAAATAGACTAAAGTGAATAAGACTAAGAATGTGGGGGGGGTTTACCCTTCAGTTTCCTCTTCAGCAGGTAAAATGCTGCTCTATAGACTGTAAGTCTGGAGACGGACTAGGTCAGTCTAAAACCTTCCACTTCTTGCCCTGATGAACTCCCTCTGTAGTGTGTTTTGGGTCATTGTCTTGCTGCATGATGAAGGATGTCCCAATTCAATTTGGTTGCATTTTTCTTTAAATTGACTGACAAAATGTCTCAGTAGACTTTTGAGTTGATTGTACTGCTGCCATTATGCGTGACATCATCAATGAAGAGAACCCGTTCCAGAAGAAGCCATGCAAGGCCAAGCCATAACACTACCTCCACTGTGTTTCATAGATTTGTATGTTTGGGATCATGAGCAGACACCTTCTTTTGCTAAACTTTATCCTTTCTATCACATTGGTAAAGGTTCACCTTTGACTCATCAGACCATAAAACTTCTGAGGCTTGTCTCTGCACTTCTTGGCAAATTCCAGCCTTGCCTTCCAGTTCTTCTTGCTAATTAGTAGTTTGCATCTTCTGGTGAAGCCTCTGTACTTTCATTTATGAAGTCCTCTGCGAACAGTAGATGGTGATACCTTCACTTCTGCCCTCTGGGCGTTGCTGCGAACAGTCACTGTCAGTTGTATTAGGGACTTCCTTTACAGCACTGTCATCACCGGCTGTTGTTTTCCTTGGTTACTTGGACGACTTTCTTCTTCAGGACATTACAAACACTTGTACAGGCTGTGGCCAATATTTGTGCAGTGGCTCTGAAATGGCTCTTTTTGATCTTCGCTCAGCTTCACAATTGCTTGTTTTGGCCTCACATAGACAGCTCTCTGAATTTCATGCTGGTTACTCCTCTAACTATAAATGCACAGTCTGTATAAGCAAAACCCAAATCTGACACTGAGTGTAGACATTCAGTGCTATTCATTGTTTGAATAATTTATGTAAAAGGACACACCTGGACAACAAAACACACCTGTCAGAATACTTTTGTAAGTATTCATAAGAAAAATGGGTGGGTTCAGACAAAATGTGTTGTTTTCTGAACTGTGTATCAGATCCAGATGTAAATACCTGGAAATAAAAGCTGAAATGTTGATATTTTGTCTTATATTCATATTTTAATATCAAAGCCAAATGTTTTTCATCTACAGCTAAAATAAAGGGATTGGCCTCACAGTTCCAATTCTTTTGAAGGGAGTATAAGTGATGCTGAGGTGTTTAAACACGAGTGTTTAACATTCTCTGTTAAGGCCATATACACACTGTAAACTCTTTGTTCGTACAAGTCATATACACACTGTAAACTTTGTTGGAGGTAGTGGTATTGCGCAAATCAAACAAACACTCCCATCTCAGTCATTTGTGCTGACAGTTATCCAAATTTTGCATATGTTCAGACAGTAATAAAATTACATTACTCAACCTCCCCAAGTGAGACTAATCCTGTCCGAATAGGGCTAAAGAGTGAGAAAGAGTTGTCAACAGAAAGAAAGACTAATGCACAAAAGCTCTTAACTGAATGCATTTTAACAATATTCCAAATAAACACTTATATAGCTCAACTAAATTTTATCTTAAAAACAAAACGAAACATACTCTGGAAACCTTAAACGGTTTATAGCTTGAATTAAAATATATTTTCAGGTTCTTGTGAGAGGAGCTTAAATAAGCAGAGACATGTCTGTCACAACAACTTTCTGACATCAATCTGTCATACATATGATAATGATATGGAAATCTGGACATGCCATTGGATGGATTCCCAGCTTTGGAATGTGTAGATTTTTTACCAAACACTGAGTGTTTCACAACTATCTCATAATTCTTAAAGGTAGGGTTAGTGGCTGAGGAAAACAGTGTCACCTCACAATAGTTAAGCTTTAGAAATAAAACCACATAAAATTTCTAAAAACTGTAATAGTTTTTATTCTGTTCTGAGCTCAAAAGTCTTGACTAGAAATGTTTAGATTGTTTTTTCACAATATATCAGCACATCTGAAAATAGGTTTTTGGAAAGTCTAAGCTTAGAGCAGATTTAATCAAAATATATATTTATGACGCTCTTACTGTTTTGACACTGTTGTTGCCGAGTTTGTGCTGAACACAACTATGTGTAACACTAAAAAAAAATTTAGATGGGTGTAATTTGTAATGTCAGACAATTTGTAATGGAAGGTTAACTTCCATTACTTGTTAGCTACACTGACCTCATGGCTCCAGAGTAAAAATAATGAAACTTCAGACATCAAACATGTTTTGACTGATTGATTACATTTGGAGTACAAAATAGATTCATGAATGAATATTTTGTTTTTGCAGAGGCTGAATGTGAGTGAGTGATGAAGAATAAAACTGAAGGTAGTCTACACACCCCTCCAAACTGTAGTAGAGGTTGTAGGTTGTGTGAAGACCCCCATCATCCACTGGCTCCCACCAACATGTAAATGTTTCCTTCTCAGGTGAGCGACAGTTGATGACCTTTGGCTGCCCTGGAGCACTAAAACCTGCCAAGGAGGAGAAGGGTTAGTTTAAAGGAATGGTCCACTGAAAAATCATATTTACACAATTTTCCAATTAACTCAGCCTGGTAATATATAATATTATAGTGAGTAATAAACATAGTAGTGTCACTTTTACACAGCTTAATTTGAGGAAAAATAGTAGTATGAGGTTTTTTTTCTGTATTTTCCCACTTTCCTCAGATGTAGTCTATCAGACAGCACATGTTTAGAGCTTCTCTAATGCAGAAATTGAGCTGCCAGGCTAGCATTGCTAACAAACACTGGAACTCAACATTCACCTAAATAACCAATTTATTTCTCTAACAAAACTATATCAACAAAACTTCTCTCAACCCACTCAAACCTTCCCGATCTTATCAATGTGGTTAAGGACAGAGTATGACCTAATGTGTGCTCTTAAAAAATAACAAAATCTGAAGTAGCTGATAGTCTAATCTGCCGTCTTGGACAACAACTCCGAGTAAGAGGAGCTGATCAAGAATCAGTTTTTGCAATAATGGCTATCCTAGCCTGGTTGGTGCCCTGGGCAAACAACCCCTCTCCAATTCATCACCAAGGACCACATCACCCAACAAGTCCTATCCCAAATCATCGTTTGTGCTGCTTCTGTTTTAAAGATATATTAAAAATACATTTTATTACCCGTTGCATCACGCAGCCCCCCATAAGAGGCCAAATCGCACCAACATGGTCTCGTTCATTTGTGCTCCGATTGTGCTGGTTTGTGCGATTAAAATGCATATTTGTGTTATTTTAATTAGCAAGTTATGGACTAAACTAAAGCAATAAGCCATGAGAGACAAGTGACTTTATTCTTTTAATCAATAAACTGTTCTTCCACCAGTCGATATAGTCCACATACAGTTAATAATGTTGCCAGGCAACATGAGCGCAAATAGCAACCTACAGCATCTGATACACTCATTGCACATTAATACATAATTCAGATGTTGTGCATTTTACAACAGCCACGAATGAGGCTCAACCAATCAGATTTTTGGACCGGAACTACCCGTTTTATAAAACCACTTTTTAACTGTGGGCAGATCTTATTACACAATATCTCCCGAGTTTGTGGCAACATTTAAGTGTTTTATTTTCTGCTGTGCTATTTTAATTTGTAAGTTTTGGCTAGATATAGAGCCTTAAGCATTTACCCAAACCAGCACAAATGGAGCACAAATGAACAAAGACTATTTTGGTGCGATTTGGCCTCATATGGGACATCTTAGATAATAAAATGTATTTTTAATATTTCTTTAAATCGGAAGCAGCACAAATGATAATTTCTGCAGCACAAACAAGCACAAACAATGAGTTTTTTATTCCATTCTTGATCACATGGGGGGCCACACACCCCCTCCTCTTCCATTTCTGTCACAGTATTTAACAATGTTATCCTTGCAGCTCAACAAAAAAGCGAAATTTGAACTCCAAAAATGTCTTGGCTGATCCCCCACATCTTGGTGGAAAAATATGTAAATATGATTTCTGGTAAACCAACCACTACCTTATTGTAGTTTACACGTCACAGTAGAATATCTTTCCTGATATGTACTGAGTAATGTGCTAGGAAGGATGTCACATCATTTGATGGAATGAAAATGTTCACCCTACAGAGGGTTTAATTCAACACACCCCGAAAATCTAAGCAAAAAAATGATGCAGCAGGCGAGTCCATTTAGCTGAAATTCCATTGTAGCAACTCAAAATGGCCCTCAGTAGTTTGTATCCAGATTTGTTCAGATGTCTCACTGAGCTCCTGGACAGTCTGAAGTGCAACCTGGTGACTTTAGATGGACTGATACATAATGTCGCAGTCGTGTTCTATTGGATTTAGGTCAGGGAAGTGGGGGGTAGTCAACGGAATCCTCCACTCATCCAAACTGCCTGCATAGCATCGTCGTGCACCAGGAGAAATGAAGGACCCACTGCACCAGCGTAGGTTCTGACAATGTGTCCAAGGATTCCATCCCGATACCTAATAACAGTCAGGGTGCCATTGTCTAGAATCTAGAGGTCTGTGTGCCCTTTCTGAAATATGCTTCCCCAGACCATCACTGACCCACCACCAAACCGGTCATGTTGTAGGCGGCATAATGTTCCCACAGCTTCTCCAGACCCTCTCATGTCCATCACGTGCTCAGGTGAAACCTGCCCTCATCTATGAAAAGCACAGAGTGACAGAAGCAGATCTGCCAATTCCAGACTGGCAAATACCAGTCAAGCTCTATGGTGCTGGGGAATGAGCACACATCCCACTACAGGATGAAGGGCCCTCAGGCTACTTAGCAATCCTTCTGGCAATGGCACGTACTGATGTAAGATGATGACAAGCAAAATGATGCTATACTCTGATTAAAAAGTGTTATTGTCATAACAATATATGGGGGATGTTCAATTCTTCTAAACTGGAACAAGTTGGCTCACATGCCTGCAGGTCACCACAATGTTCATTTTTAAACAACACAATACTAATGTACTGCTGTCCACCAGTCTTTCATATTAATGGTGGGTCACTTTATGCCACTCCTGGTTCAAAAGTTCAAGCAACTTGGCTTTGCTTGATGACTTGTGAACGTCCCTCTTTAATCACATTGCAGAGGTTTATGAAGGGGTTCAGGATTAGAGACTGTGCCGGCCATTTGAACTGTTCTCTTATTTTTGGACTCTCTCGCTCTCTCTCTCTCTCACTCTCTCTCTCTTTCTCCTTCTCTCTCTATGTCTCTCTCTTTCTCTCTCTCTCTCCTTCTCTTTCTCCCTCTCCTTCTCTCCCTCTCTCTCTCCTTCTCTATCTCTTTCTCCCTCTCTCTCTCTTTCTCTCCTTCTCTTTCTCCCTCTCCTTCTCTCTCTCT
>BRDA01006047.1:5066-24182 GCA_036984385.1 Crenuchus spilurus | reverse complement strand
ATGTGTCCATATAATATGTGTGTGTCATTCAGTCATGAGGGGTGCAGGAGTGGTAGGGAAATAGTTTGGGTCTAGAAAACGTAACTTATTTACATTTTACAGACTGTGGCTGTGATCTAGAGACAAACATTAACAAAACTGAGACAAGGGGTAGACAATGCACTCTAATTTAACAATACACAACATGAAACATGGTGACGTTACAATGACTAACAAACGACTGACACACTGGGAAGGCTTTTAAAGTACACTTAGTCATGGAATGGGATGGTAAAGGGCTGTGAGCGCTACAAGACACAGGTGTAATCACTGATTTGAGACATGACATGGCGTGATGTGACTGGGGGTGTGGGTATGACGTGGGGATGAAAGCTAATCACACACACACACACACACACACACACGCACACATACACATATATATATATATATATATATATATAGAGAGAGAGAGAGAGAGAGAGAAACAGAGATAGACAGCTACTATGTAATATAAAACTATTTATAAAAGTTAAAAACTATTGCAATATGTAATTGGGCAGTCAAGCAAAATGTGATTGGCTACATTGTATTCAGTTTATTTGCAGTTATTTGACTGAGTCACTTAAATTTTCTTGTGAGCAGTGGAGTCTTTTATGGTTAGTTGTTTAGGCCACTAGATGCAAAAGACAGGGAGTTAGACTATATACTAAACCTCTCTTGGTTTCCATTATGCTATGTTTGTCACACAGTCAGAGAAAATCAGCTAACTTCAGTGTGAATAAAGGTACATGGTTGTGGTTAAGGCAGAGTACATTCTTTCAGTATTATTTCACTAGAACATAGCTGACTGCCTGTTGTTCCAGATCAGAGTGGCCTCGAGCAATAGGCTGATGAGGTTTGGATGTCTTTAGTTGGCAGGCGTTGCTAAGGCAAGCCCATTCTTGGTTGTCCTGCCTTTGTGGCAGAGTTTTTTTTTTTTTTTTTTGTGGGATTAGTTTCTCATGTACACAAAACGTGACATCTCATCATGATGTGTTTAGCACTTAATTGTGGCAGGCTTGGCCTGTGCACTCTTAGTTAATCAGAAGAAAATAATTAGATTAGTACCTTTAGGAAGGAGAGCTAAAGTGTACAGAGTGGCTTACAAGGATGTCCTACAGAAGAAGAAGAATATTCTCCTTTGGGAAATTCTTTCACCTGTCTGTGCAGTAAACACACACACACACACACACACACACATTACAAATGATTACAGAAAACACACTATTGTGGGCAGTAAGAACACACACACACCCAGAGCACTGGCCAGTAGGTTGCCCAGGGAACAGTTTCGAGTTAGGTGCCTTACTCCTTCACTCCAGAATGTTTTGTTAGGAAGGATGATACTGTTCTCTCACACTCCCATTTTTCCTACTAGTTCAGGGGCTTGAACTGCCATCATTTGGGCTTGGTCACAAGCCAGCTTTTCTAACCTTTAGGCCATGGCTGTCCCCATTAGAGTGTAGAAATGCTTTTGGAGGCTCTGCTGAAACTTGAACCAATGTAATGAGATTCAGAACCCAATGCACTAATCACTACAACACTGAACTATTTTAGGCCTTCACATTGAATATGTGCCTTAGACACTGAATTGAAATCAAGAAAAACATCAGATTTAAGCCTTTTTAATAAATAAATAAATAAATGTATGATTTAGGTCACTGTCAATATACAGATTGATTTCAAGATACAGATTCATTACATTAACACAAATTCATACAGCACCCTTCATAATTATTGGCACTCCTAGTTAAAATGTGTTAAAAGCTTTAAAATAAATTATTTTTTTACTGCAGAAACATAATCTCACTCTGGAAAAAATGTAGAAAAAAGCAACCTTCAACTCAAGTGAACAAAATAATAAAAAAAAAATCCTGACTAACAAATAATTATTTCCCATAAAATGACCTGTTCCACAATTATTGGCACCCTTAACAATTTTTGGAAATAAATGTATTTGAACCATTTATGTCATTTCTACTGTAGTTTATAAAGTGGACAAAAAGTATCTAGGAACCTTTAGTAATTCATCACTTCCTGTTTCCCTGTGGTTTAAATATGGCATTACACAGAGGGCTATTTCTCTTACTCCGTTTTAAACATGAGAAAGACAAGATAACACACTATTCAAGTAAGGCAGATGTGTGTCGACCTTCATAAATCTGCCTATGGCTACAAGAAAATAGCCACTCACCTGCAGATGCCCTTATCTACAGTCAGAGCAATCATCAAAATGTTCAAAACATCTGGAACTGTGACAAACAAGCCTAGAAGAGAATACAAGTGTATCTTGCCACCATGCACAGTGAGAAGGATGGTAAGAGAAGTAAAAAGTTCTCCAAAGCTCACTGTAAGAGAATTGAATCAAATGGCAGCATTTTTGGGTTATGAGGTCTCCCAGACAACCATCAGGCACTATGTACATGCCAACAAGCTGTTTGGGAGACATGCACGGAGAAAACCTTTTCTGAGTTATACTCATAAGCATAAATGGGTGGAGTTTGCCAAGTGATACTGGGATTTTAACTGGGACTGTGTGTTTGGTCAGATGAGACCAAGATAGAGCTTTTTGGCAACAAACGCTGTAAGTATAACACCAAGGATGAGTATGCAGAAAATCACCTCATGCCCACTGTTAAGTATGGGGGAGGATCGGTGATGCAGTGGGCCTGTTTCTCCTCCAAAGGACCTGGGAACCTTGTAACGACACATGGGATCTTGAACTATTTGAAATATCAGGACATGTTGAATCAGATTCTGGAGGCCTCTGCCCAAAAGCTGAAGATGGGTCATCACTGGGTTTTTCAGCAAGATAATGACCCTAAACATGTTGCCAAATCTACTCAAAAATGGTTCACAAGGCACAAAATCAAGCTCCTCTCATGGCCATCTCAGTCCCCAGACCTCAGCCCAATAGAAAACCTGTGGGGTGAGCTGAAGAGGAGAGTGCATATGAGAAGAATCAGGACTCTGGAGGATTTCGAGAGGTTGTGCAAAGAGGAATGGTCGAAGATCCCTCTTTCAGTATTCTCCCATCTTCTGAAGAGTTATAGGAGAAGATTAAGTGCTGTCATGTTGGCAAAAGGAGGTTGTACAAAGTATTAACACCAGGGATGCCAATAATTGTGGCACACATGATTTCATTCAAAAGATTTATTTATTAATGTGTGATTTGTTTTTCCCACCAAATAAAGGCACTTGAATTAAAGCTTACATTTTTCTGTTTTTTGCATTGTTGTCCTATATTATTATTTTTTTTTTAATAATTTATTAAAAGACAAAGAACACATCTTAACCAGGGGTGCCAATAATTATGGAGGGCACTGTATATGCTAATTTCAGGAAATGTGGACACAATAGATATGCATCATGGCAGTTTAGAACAGGAAGTGTGACATTCCATGAACTGTAAGAATACCACAGCATTAGCAATTTGCCAGTTATGCAAAACACCTCATGTGTAACGCTTTCACTGATCACCTATTTTCTCAAGCATTCCAGGTGCCATAAGGTCATCACACTCATGCTACCTTAAATTAGTGCAGCTTTATTGGAACTGGTTGGATCTGAACTGAAACTACTTTTGTTTTAAAATCCAGTGTACGGCTTTTAATAAAGAGCAAATATCCCGTTTTCCTCTTTATAAATTTCCCTACAGACTTCTTCTGATATATGTCAAGGTTTATGCACCAGTAAGTCATAACTTGCTTGTTTATGACCAGTATCCATCCTCTTTAACCGGTTGTTGAATTAAAAAGGCTGTATTTTGTTACTGGGGCTTTTAAGACTTTATAACTTCTGCTCTGAAACAGCTAAAACACTCCTTAATATTTGAATAAAGTGAATGAGCAGATAAATAGACTGACATGAGCTACCTGTATGCCAATGCACAGTGACATCACAAAAACAACCAATGCAAAATGGGCTGTTTTTTTTAGCTTTGATTTCATAGATGGACTTTAAGGAATTAATTATATATTTTGAAGCTTTGATACAATGTTTGCTCTGCTGCATCAAATCAGACTGTAAAGAGAAGAATATCTGCATGGGCCCTTTAATACATACAGTGCATGCAACAGTAAAAGAGCTTGTATTGTTTTCAATGGATGGGTTTTGGTAGAGTATCAAATGAAACTGAGCTACTAAGGACTGGATGTTCTGTAACTTTTTATTAAGTTAAATGAGAATAAAAGTGTTACTGGTTGTTCACCTTGACCATATTCCTAGGAATTGGAAGTTAACTGTTGGTTTGAGAATCTTGTTTTTTTTTTTTTTTTTATAAGAAATGTTGCTAAGATTAGATGTACAGCATGTTATCATTTCAGGACATGTAATTTGGATTATGGCAATGCCTTATATTTGAATCTTCATTTCTGACATGACTTCAGCTGGTACAAAACACAACAAAAAGGAACCACATTACTCCAGTGCTGACTTATTTACAGTGGTTGCCAGTGAAGTTTAGGACTGATTTAAAGGTACTGTCCAAAGGTCTGTGGACACCCCTTCTAATGGATGAATTTTTCTACTTTAACATTTGCATTTGAGGCATTTAGCAGACACTCTTATCCACAGTGATCTTACAGTTGGAGGTTAGGTATCTTGCTCAAAGGCAGTTCAGTCATGACCTGCCTGGTGTTCAAACCAGCAACCTTCCAGTCACAAGCCCAATTACTAACCACCAGGCCACGACTGCCCTTTAAGTTAAACTTAATGCTGTAAGAGATGTGCAAATGCACACACAGATTGTCTAGTCCCTGTAGAGAAGCATTAACAATACAGTAGGACTCTCTGGAGTCTCTCTTGAGATCATGTGTAACATGCGGAAGTGGGTGTAGTTGTGGGTGTTACTGTCTCTGTCTTATTATTTTACTGTTTGCCCTAGTTTTAATGATTGTCCATTTATTATTTTATTGGTGTCTTTATTATTGTAGTGATTTTATTGTGAGCAGACTGTAGCCTTGACTTAGACTAGTGCTACAGAAATACAATGCCACTTAAAAAATTAAGAGTTTTGTGAAAAAGGTGATTGTTGTTAATAATTTTATTCAAAAAGTTAAAATACCCAGCCATTCATCTTCTTCTTCTGCTTAACATAATTATTCCCCTACCCCTTTACTGGGCACAGGGCAGGGCACAGCACAGCACAGCACACACCTTAGAGCAGCGATTCTCAACTGGTGGGTCGCGGACACATTCTGGGTGGGTAGCGGATAGTTTGTAATAAATAAATACCTTTTAAAATAATAAAAAAAAAAAAATAATGAAAGCTTATATGATGATATACTCATTGTTTATCTTGAACAAAAAGTCACAGAGAGGCACGTGTCAGACGTGTGCCGCATACTCATTGCCATGGTAACCACCATTTGTTTGCCCGTTACCGTTCTCTGAAATTTGTGATGTTCAGAGGCAAGATGGCAAAACACAAATATAACCCGGAACATTTGAAATGTGGATTTTTGTTCATTGAGGACAAACACAGACAGAAACCTCAGTGTGTTATTTGTAATGACGTGCTGGGCTTGAAAACATCCAAAGTAATGTGACATTTACAAACAAAACATGTATGTAAAGCGAAGCCGGTAGAGCTTTTTAAAAAGAGGACTTCATGAGCTGAAGGCGTGGATGTAATTTGGGAGTGGGACGGGACATGTCGCTTTCGCTTTTTAAAAAGGCAGTTTTGGTCCCCTGTAGTTTTTACCTTCCAAAAACAATGTTATGCTGTATTAAAAGGAGACGACTTGAGCATTAGAATCAGCAGAAATCCAAGCCGCTCAAAGCCTGTTTAACTTTAGACCATGCACAAGCTCATCGATTGGCTCTGCCGTTTCTTGCTAACGTCTGATTAACTGTCCCCGCTGTCACAAATAGCGTTTATTTGAATCTGTGTCTGTGTGCGTGTGGCTACCAGTCTGTGATAAGCCATCCATTTACATGCCTCTGAGTTGAACTATTGTTAAAATAATTCAGTATTTCTACTTGTTTTTACTTAGAAATTAGGTATAATTTTATGTAAATGAGGTCTGTTGACCATACAGTCCAAACTGGTGGTAATGAGTTGGAGTGAAGTTGACTGAAAAGGATTGGGTGATAATTTTATGCTACATGCTTTTACCACTTATATTTAAATAAATACAAGTTATTGTTATTATTAAATAAATATTTAATAATAATATGTAATAATATATTAATATATCTTTAATGATAAATATACATTTTATAATTTGATTAATAGCACTTAATAGTTATTATTAGTATATTATTAATAGTAACAAGTAAAATATAAATCATAATTTGTAAGCAATGTATTATAATAATAATAATAATAATAATAATAGTTATTAGTTAGTTTAATAATAGTAATGGAATTCATAATATTAATTTATGTTCCAGCACCCCGCCCTGCCGGTCATGTCCTCCTGAAATCTCAAGGCTATTTTTCAAAAATAAATTTGTTTGGGTTGTATTCTATAAAAGTGGGTTGTGACTTAATGACCATGAGGAAATGTGTGTCCCAGGCTAAGACTAGTTGAGAACCTCTGCCTTAGAGTACCTGAGGCCCTGGAGGAAACCCACGAAGACAGCATGGAACCTCCACCCAGATGGAGAATTGAACCCAAGACCTTAGCGCAGAGAAGTGAACATGCCAGCCACCAAGCCACTGAGCCACACGGATAAAATGTGAAATCACATTCATTACACATCATATTTCAAGCCTTTTTTGTTTTAATGTCAATCAATATGTCTTATAGCCGATGATAATCAGAAATCCAGAACCTCAAATTATTAGAATATTTAATTTTGAGTAAATTACTATTCAAACAGTTTCAACATTAAAACAAAGCTCTTGAAATATGTCACTTTATGTGTAGGAATAATATGACTGTTTACCTTTATGAATTAAATTATTAACAACAACGAATTTTTCATATTTTTTGGAGATGCACTAATAAAGTTGAGAACTGAGAATGATTTTCTGAGGTCTGTAGTGATGGAGTATGACTCTGCAGTGACCCAACCACTTCCCACCAATATCAAAAACGAATCATAAAATGGCCACAGTGATTCATAGGCAAGCCAGACTCAGGATATGCACAAACTGTATACAAAAACACCCCCACACACACACTCTCAGGAAAACATTTGGGACTCGTACACAGTCCCACATAAACACACCGACTCACTCAAATGCTCACACAGTTGTGTGCTGCGTATAAACACAGCAACCACATGGCCGGTTTAAAACAGTTATACAAACTTTTTTCTCATCTCATTGCTGGAGGTGGACAGTGGACGCTGGTGTATGAGCCGTGCTTGTATGAACACTAGATGGGATAAAGAGGAAGTCATAAAGAGGGGCTAAAAGTCTGCTTTACGATTTAATGTGACAACCAGAGTACACAAGCCACTCATTAGGAGAAGGCCCCTGCTGTGCCGGCTCTTTTTGGGCCAATGCGACAGACATGTGTGTGGATTGGGCCAAAGCTTTCCCATGTCCAACAACAGGCACATAAAGGTGAAGGGGCGTGTTCCTTTCACTGATCTTGGAAGTGAGACAAAAACAGTAAAGCCATGAATAATACATGAACTATTCACATATGAAAATGAGGAATTAATTCTTTAGTAAATTATCCTCCATGTGTCCAAGCCTCTGGGTGGTGTATCATTTTGATATTGAGTCAGTCACGGTCACCAGTGAGTATGTGCCATCTTTTCCTTTTACGTACACTATAAGCACAGAAATACTGGGAGTCCTACTCATTATTTCTTCTGAAATCAAGGGTATTACCAGTGGCGGCGCTCCACATATACACACCACAATTTTACGGGGGCACCACACGTCTTCGGGGGGCACCACACATCCCCACCCGGGTTAAATGTGGTCAAATTCCAATGTGTGCAAATCACATTGGCAAAAAAAAATCATCTAAATCATCTTGCTGTGAGGATTTGATTGCATTCAAGAGCTGTACAGGATGTTGCTAACAATCTCAACTCATGCCAAAAGTACTGGATGGAGCACCATCGTTCAGGAGTGGTCCTAGCCTGTTTGGTGCCCTCGATGAACAACTCCTCCGGTGACCCCCCTCGACCACCCCCACCCCCACCTCCGGAATATGTGCAACTTAAAGTAGCTGAATTCAGCTACTCAACCATTCAACCATTCATTAGAAGAGATGTCCACAAACATTTGGACATATAGAATATACACATATATACTACTGCATTAGCTGTAGTATGCTATATAAAATATGAAAATATGAAAATAAAATAGAAATAATTCAGTTTGGATCAAGCAGAATTAGGAACCTAAATTCCATGTAAAACCCACTACATATACAGCTGAGAACAAATGTTTACATATGTCTGGGCTCTGAGTGTTGTAACATTCATAATGATGGACATAGATACTTTGGTACCTGATAAGTGCAGCTTCTTCGCCAGTTCCTTTGTTATTGTATTGTGACATTTAGGACCATAGCTTGTTCAATCCTGGGTGCACCTCCTTCCTGAATGATGCATCAGTGTGCCAAATCTTTTATATTTGCACACAGTTGCTTGTGGTGCCTTTAGTTGTTTGGAAATTGCTCCCAAAGAGGAACCAGACTTGTGGAAGTCCACGTTGTTTTCCTAGGTCTAAGCTAAGTTGTTTAAATGTTCCCATTGTTCAAGAGCCAAAAATGCACTGGCAGAAAAGTTAGGCTTTTAAATACAGTCACATGTGCAATCATTAACAGCTGGCCAATCAGAAGCCTCTAACAGTCATTACATCAATTTCTGCAATGCCTCAAACTGTTTAAAGAGACAGTCAGTTTGGTTTATGTAAACTTTTGACCCACTGAAATGTGATATAGTGAATAAAAGCTGAAATCTGTCAGATCAGTTGTTTCTAAATGACCTCTGATGTGAACAAAGTAGATGCCATAATTGACTTGACTTGGCAAAGTAAACATATGGTGAGATGAAATGTGAAAAATGTTGCCTTTAAAAAGTCTTTAGCCTGTGTATGGAAACTTTGGTTTTTACTCTAGTTTTTTACTGATCATTTTAATGGGATCCAGAACCATATATTGAATAAAAATCAGTGTACCACATGAAAATTAACACTAGCATATGCATCTCCTGATTTTTTTCATGATGAAAAACCCCACCCACATAAATGATAAGAGGTCCATAGCTCATTTCTGTCTCTCTCACCACTCCTGCACCATATGGAGTCTATCAGGAGTCAGACGAGTGGGGAGTTCTATAGATAATAGGATGTTTATCCTGTTTGTGCACACTGCAGCCCAGCTGTCATCTGATAGATGGCTGAGCGATTGTCAGGAGAAATACCTCGCTGTAGACATGAAAGTCTTCCACAGCTTTGAACAATATGCACTTCCTCCTCTGATGCCTTCCCCCTCCCCAGCGTCCTACGGCCTGGTGGGCTTTTGGCACCGTGTGTGGGGTCTTTGTGAAAGCCTTCGCCCTCATTTTCATTCTTGTTCTCGCTCGTTCTGCTCAGCTTTTCTCCTCTCCGAGAGGCTAACACTCCCTCAGGTTAAATTAGTCACACTCTGATGAGACATAGTTGAATAATTGAGAAGGAGGGATTGGTCTCAGGATTCTGGGGCTAGTCCTGACGTGCTTGAGCTTCTGTTCAAATCGTACACCTTTTTCAACTACCAAATCATAAAGCCCTTCAGATAGCCAACCCCTGAGCGCCAAATATCAATACTTTAGCTTTGAATCCTATTTTTCATGATATTAGGAATTATTGGAACATTTAATTTCTATATAATTGCCATCAAAAATTCAATTTTGACAAGTAATTCAATTTTGATAAAACGTAAAGGTTCCTAGTGAAACTGCTTTTTGCTGACATTTTGACATCAAAAATGTAATTTTCACATGTAAAAAACATATGGTTGATGTCAAAATTTTAATTACTGATGTTAAACAAATAAGACTAAAAGCTCACTATACATTGAAATGGTCACCAACTCTCCACTTGGAGATCTACTTGTAGATCTACTCTAGACTTGTAGATTTCACCTCTAGTCAAAATCTTACCACCCTCGTTTAGCTAAACAAGAACTTTTGATGGCAGTAATTAGATGGATCAGATGGGGTTGATTAAGGTTGAAGCTGAAGACTGTAGGAAGATCCATCTTTAGGAGCAGGGTTGGTGACTACTGGTACAAAGGATCTCAACATCAGATATGTCCCTGGTTGGTATGTATAAGAAATATTAGATTATAACAGTGCTATACTAGCGCTTCTCCAAAAAACATACTCATTAATACTACTTTGTGTTCATAATTTAATTAAAATGTCATTTTAATATTCATTATAAATAAAGTCTGAATTTTTTGTTTTGATGTTGATACTGTGAATAACAATTTACTCAAACCTGAAACATTCATTTACGTTTCTGGAATTTCTGATTGAAAAGCCGTGAAAAATGTTACTTTATGAATATAAAATGAGCACCTTTTTGAATTAAATTAATAACAATGACATCTCACATGCCACTGCAGACTCAATATCCTTTACCTCTGACCCTGAGCAAAATAAATAACCTCAAACTGCTCCAGATAGTCTATACAAAACAGATCTGATAAACAAATCAATGAACACGAATTAACACATGTACAAAAAGTGGAACTGACAGCAGAACAGTGATAATATTCTAATCACTGAATATACATTATTATGCCTTTAAAAGTGCATCACTGTTTAGATACAGGGTATATATTGGGCTAGTTGATGTGAAATGAGCCAAATCCATTATTACTCAAGTTATATGATTTCTTCCCATAACAGATGTACTATCAGCCCTTATGTTGTAACTGCCTCTGCTAGCATTTATGTACAAGTCATAGCATGTAGTCAGTGCCAACAGTCATTTGAGTCAATTGAACATGAGGTAAATGACTCACTCATCCATGACCCTACCCTTTATTTAACGAGCTTACAGTGGATAGCCTGAGGTAGTCGCCTTATGAGTCAGCTTCTTCCAGGTTGGCGTTTGGATCTGCTTCAGTAAAGAGTGAAACCTGCCATGTGGCAATTACATTAATGTCACTATTATGATAAAAAAATATGCTTTTATCTCGTTGCTATGAGCACTGCTCAACTAACAAACATCACTGCTAATGCCCCAACACCACAACTATACTGAATAAATGAAAGAAATCACTGTTCTTACTGTAGGTGTGTTAAAGTTATCAGGCCAATGTGACGAATGTTAAGCTAACAGATACTGCTGTTTACCTTTTGGTCTCTCCCTTGATGTTCGAACAGCATTTAGGCAAACGCGAAGTAGGTCAGCATGTAAAAAACCTTCAGCCCTTAACATCACCTAAGCAGAAGTGAATGGCTCAGTAACTGAATCTCTACACAGTCAAAACTACTGGAACACGATACAAGGTTAATACAAAAAGAGCTACAAGCCCCTTCTCATAACACTTCTCCTTTCAGTAAGGATGACCTGATTTACTTGTTTTAACTGCAAAACACCAACTCAAAAAGCTACACAATGGTGAAAAAGGGCTACCTTTTATTGAACATAGAAAACAACGGCGCCTAATAAATAGAGATTTGTACAAACAATGACATAAGAAGGTCTGATTTCTTTTCTTTGCAAAGCAGCTAAACAAAAAGAACAAAAAAAGGCCTGGCCAGCAATTCTACAAAGGCACACACAGTCAAGGTTTAATCTGATGTGAGCTTACTTACATGTGCCTTTGCATTTTTCCACAAAAAAAATGAGTTAAGTAAACCTCAGGCCTGAGTTAAGGCACCAAATGAGTCTGAACATCTTTCCACTTGTAGAAGTATCAAAGTGAAAGGAAAGAAATGTAGTGAAGCTTAAAAAAAGAAAAATACTGTACACATCACATCAGTGAGATACCGGTTACATCATCTCCATTAAAAAAAATCTCAAATCTTTGAGTTGTGAGGGATTCACATTTACAAAAACATACCACAAAAAGTCTTTTTTTTCTGAAAATTCAGAAACTTATCTAATGATATTCATTTTTAAAATCTTATCTTCTCAGCTTTGGTGTGTTCTAGGGACCAGTCTTTCAACAGTGAAGGAAAATATAAAGAGAAACAACAGATTGAATCATCTATTGTGAACACCATTTCTAGCCAAACAGTCCTTTGATACAAATAACAACTAAAAATGGACCAAAAAAAAAAAAAAAAAAAAATCAAGAAAAGAAAAACATATACATACACTTATACAAATAGGTCCTAAGTGACCTATTAATATACAGTAGCCATCTGCTCTCAGTAAGGCTTTTCAAATGATTTGGTCCTGTGGCATCCAATACTGTACAATAAAGAGCTGGAAGAATATCCAGGACTGTACATCTGTTCTTTTTGTAGAAATGAGCATCTACAGTGTAATTCAGGGAATCAGATATTAAAACTGCTCATTAAATTCCTTGGACATCCAGCAATATATGCATCCTGCCTGATCAACAACCACTCACTTAAATTAGATCTATGAATGCAGTTTGTAAACACTAGTCTGCATCGGACATCCTGACAGGCCTTCTTTATAACAGCATAAATCAATGAGGGAACTGGTGTTAGGGGGTTTGGGGGGTTTGGAATTATGCCCCCAGTAAATGAGGCAACTTTTCATTCACACCTGCAATTTCTAATCTACAATGAAGGAACACCACATAAAAAAATACATGTTTAGCTAGAGAGCCCAGGGCAAGCAGAGAAAAATGATTATGTTCCAAGCAAATAATTTGACCCGTGACTGTAATTCAGGATTGTAAGGTTTCCATGTGACAAAAAAGTGCATGCCATGTCTGCCACTGTGGCAGTGATCTGTTACCAAGGCAAAAAAAAACAAAAAACAGGCTGAGTAGGTGAGGGTTGCATGCCCATCACTCTTGCTACTGCACACAGTGTGTACTTCAGTTCCCTGTAAGAGGAGAATAAGGCACAGTGGAAATGAGAAGCCATTTCACATTTGCTTGGGTTTCCCTAACATTGGCAGACAGTAGCCCCAACCCTAAGAATATAAGGCAGCTTCCTCACAATACCTCACTCATAAGGGGGGCTCTTGAGGATGCTCTCAATCCACAGCGTGAGGATCCAAAACAAAAAAGAAACCCAAACAGAACAAAACTGAACCTTTCCTGAAGATCCGGCAACTGATTCAAGCACTTTCGAAACAAATCCGATCTACTTTGCACATCCAGCGTGAATATAAAACAAAAAATGTGTCACCAAGCAAGTCTTGTAAGGAATCTGGTGAGTGAGGAAATTTGAAGTGGCAGTCAAGCATAGAACAAGAGATGGGACAGTGTGTTTAATGGTCTTTATGCCAGGAACTCCTCCTGTGCCACTGGCCTCTGGTAGCCTCCATTAGGGTGTTTGTGCTCATCCAATGAATAGCTACCCTCATCCTTTTTCTTCATGCGGTACACCATAAGAGCCACAAGCATGATGGCAAAAGCCAGGCCCACCAATCCACCTGCAATGACACCTGTGAAGGGAAGTCAGCAATTATCAATATATCCTTCATACATACAAAAAAAATAATTATTTCAAAACTCCTAAATGGCTCTTCATGAAATAATGTAATATAAAGGATGGCTAGAATTTTAGATTGTTATTTTTAATACAACCTGGTCAAATAATATACTTCACACCCTTGTGCATATTCTATTATTGTGTCTAATTCTATAATTATGATTATAGTACTATTAGAACTACCTAACAGCATTTAACAGTAATGTTCTCTAGATTAGCGTATTTCCCAAGGAGAAAGCAAAATGATTGTGCAGTCTTTACAAACCCAAGGTGCTGTCTATGGTCTCCTGAGGGGAAGCTAAAGTGTACCTAGGTGATTAAGGTGGACTGAGCCATTGCTAAGGTGGTCGAGGTGCCTCCCCGAGTAATTGTAAAGGTGTTGCTAGGTGGTTGCTAGTGTCTTCCAGTTGGTTACTATGAAGAGGCATTGAATGTGTACCTAGGCAGTTCCTATGGTCTCTGAAGTTGCTGCTAAAGCCTGGTTCACACTACAGAATAATTGGGCCAATTTTGAGGCCGATTTGCTCCTCCCACCAACTGTAAAAGGTTTTATGATCCTGCACCGAGAGCTCTCTATAATCCAATCTGTACCCCTCTGATCTTCCCCAAGTGTAGTCAGGGGTACCCCGATTGTGAATTGTAAATAAAAATCATGTTCAATATTTATGACTAAGTGTCCTGTAGTGTGGGATGGGCGCCAAGTCTCTAAGGTAAAATGTGGCATTGATGTAATGCCTGAAAGACCGTCAACCAATGAGAGTTGAGCTGAACAGAACGTGTCCATGTATACAAATGTTAAAAGGCACAGCAGTTAGCAGACTTGTGGAGCTGTGGGAACAACACGAGTGTCTTTATAATGTGTGCCGTTATAGTAATCGAAAAAGGTAATAGGTGATTTTTTATATATATATATATATATATATATATATATATATATATATATATATATATATATATATATATATATATATATCTCAGCAGTTTGTTTAGGTGCACCACACTTGCATGCCGCACTGTATGAAAGGCTCCACTTCTTCAGAAATGAAATGACTCTCAAGAGGTTTTGTTCTCAGAGCCGTTCGTCAGGTGTATTACTCGTAAAGTGTGTTTAGCTTCAATTCAGGCCAAATTGTATAGAGTGGGTGCCTTTATGACTAACAACGATCAAAGACAGAAAAATATAATTATATGTAGGGTGTCTCAGTTACAACATTGTTTAGGATTGTTTAAAATCCTGTATAGTGAACCAGGCTTAATGTATACTTACTTAGAGAGTTGCTATTGCATATGTAATTACTATGGTACCTTGAGTGTTCATAGTGTATTTTTATTATTGAAACGTTGTATCTCTGTATTCTACATGCCTTTTTTCTCAACAAAATACTGAAGACTAAAAGATGTTTCTTCTGTAATACAGACCTGCCAGGACCTCGGTTCTCTCCAGCAAGCTCCCGTCTTCAGATGAGGAACCCAGAGAGATCTCAGACTCAAGAGGACTACTTTTTCGGGGTTTGATTTCATTATCAAACTCAAAGTCATTATCATCCTGCTCAAAGAAAATTAAGTGTGAGAAGCAGCATCTGAATATTAATGGAAAATGAGCTTTCATGGTAATCCTATAAATCATACAAATGATTTTATTCACAGACAGACCAGTTGGTACAGTAAAAAGTAAACTCACAGTAAAAGGCAAACTCACATCTGCTTATAAATTATTAACAATTTCACACAAATGTATGAACATTAATGTTCATTTACTTTTAAGCTCAGTACAAACAGAGCACCGTCTTACCGGGAGTGGCATGTCACGCTCACGGTTGACTTCTGGAATCATGTTTTTGTCAATGCTGTCTTCAACAATGGGTATGACTGTTGTGGACTCCACACTGTCTCCTGAAGCTTCAGGATCGGCTGCCTCATTAGCTGATGTTGTGGACAGAGGTGATGCTGTGGCCTCTGCGACAGGTGCATCAGTGGATTGGTCAACAGCTTCTTCTGAAACAGTTTCTTCTTCCTCCTCATACAGTTCAGGCAATACTGTGGTTTCTTCCTCTGGGGCACTTGTAGGCATAAATGTCTCTGTAATTACAGGTTTCACATGCAGCATAACATCTGGTAGAGTGGTAACCTCTTCTTGAATGGTAGTCTCTTCTTGAATGGTAGTCTCTTCTTGAATGGTAGTCTCTTCTTGATCAGGTGTTGTAGTTTCAACACCAGGTAGTTCTTTCACTTGGATAACGGACTTGACCGAGGTTGGAGATGGCAGAGTCTCTGGAATTGTGGTGGTGTGCAGTAGAGAAGCTTTGGTTGTGAGGCCCACAATTTCATCAACAGCACTGGGTATGACTGTTGAGGACAGCTGGGTGACCCTCTGCTCTGGAACTTTAACCGGAGCATCTGTGACCCAGGCGGTCATGTTGTTGACTGCTTCTATTGCCGCCTCAGTAGTCATTAAGTCTACACAACATGAAAATGGACAGCAAGTGAAGCTAAACAGAGCACAAGCAAAGAACTACAACATCCTATCACTTACAGGGCTTATTTTACACGGATTATTTATAGATATCTCTAAACATTTGCATAATTAAATACATGCATGTGATTCTCTAGTGTTTTCCTGAGACCGATATTTAATGAACAGTGTGATGAGGCATGTCTGTGCTCAGTGCAGTCTCCATTTTAATGACACCCATGTCCTACATTTATCTCTAAACTGTGATTACTTTAGATGAGTATTTTAGTGGTTTAAAAATAGTAGTCATTAAGTAGGAAGAAGGAAATTTCACATTTTGTGTGCGCTGGGACAATGAATAATGGACATCTGGACACTTGCTCAGTTTGGAGTGGTTAGAGCATTATTTAAGGGAACTGGATATGTATGTGTAGAGCTTCCTTCTCTCAGAACCCAGGCTTCTGTTAAGTTTTGTTAGTGTTTCATTTCCACTAAAAAAAGCCCAAAATATTTTTTTTATCTTTTTATTAAATGTAATGGATTTTTTTTTATTAAACTTCACATTATGCTGCAAGAACAGTAACTGCTTTATGTATTTATGGCCTCCATCTGGTCTCTTGTCAACAAACAGTGCATTCATTGGTCTTGTTGAAACACCAGCTAACATGTCAATTATTTACTAAAGGTACCTGTGGCTGGAAAAACCGTTACTGTCGCACAACTGCAGCCAGCAGGCAAATAATAAACGTAAGCTAATGCTTTACTCCTAAAGTAATTGAAATTATATAATAAAATGGAGACATTTTTCATACCATCATCTCCAGAGCCTGACCCTGAGATCTCCGCATCATCTCCTGACGGTTCCTCATCCACAGGTGGTGCAGCAGACAGCTGTTTAGTTAGAGAAAGAGGGAGGGAGAGAAATTACTTGGATTATTTTTGTTCCTTTTTGATGTCTACAATATTTTGAGATTTTTCATCAGTTGTAGTTTTAAGAGCTCATTGAATGGTCAAAAGCCAATCGTGTGATCTTGATAAGTCTGTACTGTACGTGTGAATCACATGGCTTGTGGGCTTTTCTCTCAACACGAGCACCACACAACTTTAAGATCTTCAAAAGCAGCCCAAGCTAATCTGGGAAACAACACTGGAGAGTACAGATCAATACTCATATGAAATGCAGTGTCCCTCTGGCCCAGTGGCTTTATGACACATTGCCCTGTGACCCTTCAGCCCTATTTCTGAATACGAGCTTGCAAATGGACTCCGTGGAGCCAGACTATCTAAAGGTCTACCAGCAGTTGTTCATTCACATCACTGGTAAGGCCATATATATTTGAGGAGATGGTAAATAATATACTAGTGCATCATCATTTCTAGCTTAAATCATTAAGTTAATTTTCTTACTAACACGTGTTAATTACCGGAGTCAAAGAGAAATTACTAGGAACTGCAAACCATTGTCACATACAAGGAATCTGTCAGCTTTAACTGATTTTCAGAGTGAACGGCAGTCATAAGGAAACTGAAGTTCCAATGAAGGCACAGAAGAAGCCTAAGAATGTGTTTGAATGATGCTGACTCGCCACCATTTAAAGCAATATGCACACTAAACAATAAACTAGCTTCTTAGGAAAATGCTGCCTGTTGAAATATCAGTTACTGAGTTAATGACTACTGACATCACTAATTCTTTATTAGCATGTCTATTTTTAAAAAGTGTATATGGATTGTGTTAGGGGGTTACTTGAATTCAATCAATTCAATTTGCTTTGGTAGTTCAGCAAACCACAAAGCTGAGCAGGCCTCATGGCCTCAACAAGGCAAGCTATCACTTTTCACAAAGTTTCAGCTCAATAGCCAATCACAATGGAGCCCAGTGTGGCAGGGTCGTATTTCAAGTGGAGGGGAAAAAAATGATACCAGCTTTAGGTGGCTTGGCTTATTTTGTCCTGAGGCTAGCCATGGTCATTCAAATTCATGTTCCATCAAAATCTACTGTTGGTCAGTTCAAAATCACATTGTGTGGACCTATGATTAGAATGAGCCATAGTTGTGACCATCCTTAACAGCTTTCTTACAGTTGAGGCTCTGCCAATGCATGTTTTCACAAGTGTGGTATAGACATATATATGAGAAGCAGGCAGGCATTTTGTGTGCACAGAGACACATTTTGCATTACAATGAAAACAGAAACCAGCCACACTACAACTGTCATTTACACGTTCATCAAACAGCTCCACTCATCATCAAATTTTCATTCAAACTGAACTCCACTGCTTTCAGTGCAAAGTATTTACCTACAAACACTCACTCCCAGACCTTGTGTCTCCTAAAATGTAATTCAGGGTCTTAATAACAACACAAAGGCTCAAAAGTGCTGAAATCTGACACCACCGAGCTGAACTACAGTAAATGACAGTGCTAATTCACTTGTTTACGGAGCTTTACGCTGGACAGGAGCTGCTGGGAGGGTAAAGCTGTATATAAATAGCCCAACCCGGATGAAGGCCATTGAACACTCACACACATGTGAAATCCCACCTCCACACTAGTGCAGTCCCTCTTTGCATTGGGTTAAGTTTGGGGAGCTTTTGAGGAGAGAGGTGTTGGCATTTCACACAATCTGTTGATTTCCTGAGATCACTGAAGTCAGGAGAAGCTTAAAGGGAAGAAGCTATATCCTACATTCACCTTTATTTTTCTGAATTAGAGCCACTTCTAATTAGGAGTGTAAGAAAGCAATAATATACTTGAGCATTGTGATATTTTGTGATACTGTATCAATTTAAAAAAAAAACAATGAATTTTAATTAACAGTACAAGCAAAGATTGATGTCAGCCATTGGTTGATAGTAGTGCTCAGCTTTTATACTCTTCCTTTCTAATCTAAACAAGTGGCATAAGGATGCACCACCCACGGTTTTCCTAAAATTAGATTTTAAAAACAAATCTTTTTATAATAATAATAATTATTATTATTATTATTATCATCACCACCACACTGCCAGGTTCTTGTCAATACACAGCCCTACTTATAATAAATTTTTGACATCTGAATTAACCTTTACATTGCAATTTTACATTTTTTC
>BRDA01006046.1:241-17340 GCA_036984385.1 Crenuchus spilurus | reverse complement strand
AAATCCCTCTGACCACTGTGCAGGACTTGTATATGTCATTCCCAAGACAAACTGACGCTGTATTGGCCACAAAAGAAGGCCCAACACCTACTAATAAATTATTGTGGTCTAAAACCAGCTGTTTCAGTTTCATTGTCCAACCCCTGTGTGTCATGTGATCTCAGACAAATTTTTCTTTTCATTAATTTATTTTAAGTCCTTGTGCTTTGTTGGTCTGCTGGGATCTTAAAAATATTCCGTGTTTAATACATATTTTTAAATTGAAGCTTAGTCTTTGAAAACCAAAACAGAAACACATTTAGCCTATTTAGTTTATGCAACAGTGGGGAGAAAAGTGATGAACAGTGAAAAACCGTGTTTGATATTCAGTAATCAGCCAAAATGTTTAATTTTCTTCAGTTTCGGCCAAAAATGTTGATTTCAGTGCATTCCTGAGGATTTTACAAACTGGAAAAATGTACCAGCAAAGCAATCGTGCCACTTTTTTTTTTTAACCAAAACTGAACAAGTCTTTTTTTTTTTATTTACCATATCATTATTATTGTTATACATCACTTTGTAAAAGTTCTGGATATGAAGATGTTTCAAAAGTTTATCAGATGGACTACGAGTTTAACAAGCTGCAGTCGACACGTGATGTGATTTTTATCATCATAGAAAAACAAAGCTATGAATAAATTCCTCAAAAACTTCAACAAATTAAGGAAATTTGTAGAATTATATCAGACTTGTGCTTTCTGTTCTGTCCTGCACTAATAATGTATTGAACTACTTCAAAAAATTTGACTCAGAATTCCTAATAATAATAATAAGCCTCCGGACAAAAAAATTGTCACCTTGGATGTTTAAGGTGGTAGTAACTTCAGGCTCCTGAAGATGGCGCTGCCTGACGATGATCAGGCTACAAGGCTACATTCACATTACCAGATTACAGTCACTTTCATATGTGGTTCTAGATCAGATACGTATCAGATCTCTGGACATGTGACGGTCAGATCAGATTTCATGTCTTTGTGCTTGTACACATGTGTGTAGTGCGTGAGGCAGCGTTGGCTTCTCTCGTTTACTCACGTCGCTGTAAAAACAGTAAAAGCAGCCACCTGGCATTTATTCACCTTCTTCACCTGATCATGTACAGTCCAGCACCTGTTTACTGTCCTCCTGAGCTAAACACCATCACACATCAGCTACTAACACGTCTGTTTACTAACATCAGTCTCACTAATACAGGGTTACCAGATCCTCTAATACTCCATCACACATCAGCTACTAACACCTCTGTTTTACTAACATCAGTCTCACTAATACAGGGTTACCAGATCCTCTAATACTCCATCACACATCAGGTAACACGTCTGTTTTACTAACATCAATCTCACTAATACAGGGTTGCCAGATCCTCTTTTACTCCATCACACATCAGCTACTAACACCTCTGTTTTACTAACATCAGTCTCACTAATACAGGGTTGCCAGATCCTCTTTTACTCCATCACACATCAGCTACTAACACCTGTTTTTACTAACATCAGTCTCACTAATACAGGGTTGCCAGATCCTCTTTACTCCATCACACATCAGCTACTAACACCTCTGTTTTTACTAACATCAGTCTCACTAATACAGGGTTGCCAGATCCTCTAATACTCCATCCCACATCAGCTGCTAACACCTCTGTTTACCAGTTTTACTATCATCAGTCTCACTAATACAGGGTTGCCAGATCCCTCAAAGCTCCTACTGATTTTGTAACAGAAAGTCACACTACACAAACGGAAACTAGCCCAAAATCTAGTGATACAAACATTTCAATGAGCTTTAAAATTTAAATCTTCTTCAAATCTTACTTTCTCATTCCATTTCTTCTTTTATTTAGTACAAAAACCCTGCAAACTGTCAACTGAAGTTTTACCAGCGAATGCATTTTTGCAAACCTGGCAACCCTACACCAATGCAACGCTTTTTGTTGATGATAAAGGCGACATGTATGTGCGTGACTGGATTCATAAATTGAGAAGAGGTGGCACAGTGCAGTGAATGATTCGTTCGATGTGTGGAAATTGGGTCACAGCAGATGTTAATGATAAAGGAGTGATAGCATTTGGGCACCAAAGGCCTTAGTGTGAAGGAAGTAGCTGAATTTGCAGGAAGCGTACAGTCATACAGGTCTACTAGCAGTGGTAATAATCCCACTTTACAGGGCATCCTCCTCAGAGTTGAGGCTGAATCATCAATCGTCCTCAATCAACATCATCTCCAGGAGCCTGAAGTTACTACCACCTAAAACAGTGACATTGTTATGTTCGGAGAGCTTTTATTATATTTATATACAAAGACAAGGTCACTAGCTCAGCTTCTGTATGGAAAGAAAGCATCCTGGTGACTGTTTAGACTAAGATGAGCCCATAAACCTCTTTTCAGAGCACACATCTGGACATGCTGCTGCACAGTAAGGCGGAGGAACGTGTGGATGCCGTCATACAAAAAACAGGAATGACTTCATCGAGATTAGTGGCCATAAATAGAGTCAAAACTGCAGTCTAAACACTCCATCCACAAGCAAAGGAAAGCCAAACCACAAACTGCTTAAGGTCAGACGTCATTAAATGTTATTTTCTTATTTCAATCCTTAGTGAAGCGCAACATCTCTTTTTCAAACAGGCTTAAGGAACAGTGCATGCATCCAAATACACACTCACCATCACCCTATTGCCCTGGAACACATCAACAGGAAGAGGAGAGTGTGATCAAAAGACGAGAAAGAACCATAACAAGGAATGTTTGAGTTTGTATCCGTTACTGCTATTGTGCGCTCCACCCTTTTACTGATAACTGTGTAATGTCAGCACACAGTGGAGATAACAGCAACTACACTGGCAGCTATGAAGCTGATCTGATATTAGTCTGATGTTATTCCAGTCATACAAGACCAGGCTTTTATATACACAAAGTAAAAGTCACAGAAACAACTGAAACTGCCTGTAAAGTCTCTGACAATAATGGTATAAGTAGTTTGTGTTTGGCTCAATTTTGCCATTCTGGTCACTAACATGCCATGTTGAGCATTACAAGCGTTCCCATTCCCAGTAATGCCTGACTGCAAATGTCCAAAGCCTCACAGTTTGAGTCCCGTTACATTTGTCAGTGAATGTAGCATTAGGACTTAGTGGTAGTTAGGGCTGTGAATCTTTGGGAATCGAACTAATCGATCCGGATTCTTGGGGACACAAATCAATTTTTTTCCGATTCTTTCATATCCGAATGAAATACTTTATTGTTGCAATCTCTGCAAAATCGCATGAGTCACGTCAAGCCCTTTCTTACTCAGGCCGGGTTGCTTTCAAAGACCGTGGCTTGGCTTGCATGCCTGTACGTAGCCCACGCTGCTTCCTTGTTTTGCCTAGCACTACGGTGGCTGAGAAGGCACATCCGCACCTGCAAATAAAATCGATTTTTTGAAAACGAGAATCGATTGTGAATAGTTCAATGTTAGACACGCGATTCGAGCTGGAAGTGATTTTTTCCTGCACCCCTAGTGTTAGTGTTCTGCTCTTGCCCAGGTTGGGGGACTGAAAGCCAGGCTGGTACACGAGAGGCAGAAATTGTTGTTACAATACCCGAATTTAGTACCAATACCAAGTGTAGAATCATGATACTAAACAGCAAATTGATACTCTTTCTACACATCCAAATTTATTTCTACACTTTTAAAGTTTAACACTTTAAGCTGTAATCTATACTGAACTCTTCAGTTACTGACAAAACTTAGATTACAAAGTACTGAAAGTTACACAATGAATGGCAAATTTGAGTACTGAAATGTTTTGATGGTGTAATTCTAGTAGCCCTACCCCTTCATGGTTGTAAAAACTATTTTTTCCAGAGAAATCTACAATTTCCAGTGAAATGTTGTGAAAATTCTAGACACAAACGTGTTATACCTTAACTACAGGTTCTGAAAATAGACATTATTAGACATTTTGGATTGAAATAACCACGCAAAGTGAAATATTTGATAACGGAAGTGGCCAAAAGCAATGAAACCTGGATAATGTACAGTTTTCCCTGCTTGAGTTAGCTGTGCCTGGCTAAAAGGTGATGCTACGTGAGAGGGTTCGTCCACCCCAGATAATCTCTCTTTACTGGGCAAGTCAAGTGAATCAGGACCAGGGGTCTCCAGCTGCAGTTCCATTGAGCAGCCCATTGTCCATTTTAGTAAGTATTTTGGAAGAGGGAAATTACCAAGCTGTGGTCTAGAGCTGCTTTTCGTCATGGACTGGGGAGATTGCCCCTCACTGGCTGGTGAACCGTGTCCCGATTTGTTGATTGCTGACTGTTGTAAAGCTCATTAGGTTGGAGAAAGGTTGTAGGGTTCAAGATCAACCTCATCCAATGATATGCCCAGCAGGAAAAAAACACAAGACTACTAATCTAATCAAGCTGTGATCATCTAAACAGTATGCTTATATTGTTGCGGTCCAACCACAGTCTTATCCTACTTAAACATGCAACAGGTGCTGACCATTCAGTGTATGTGGACATCAGTTCTGCCTATTAGCTCCAGCTGTGGAGAAAGCAATGTTAGTACTGATATTGACCCCGATGTGGTGCGTTCACAGGTTTTGAGAGATATCCCTTTTACCTTGATCTCGATGTTGCCCACTTTAGCCGTAGAGCGGATGATGGGCCTCCCGACCAGTGCTGGGAAAATGTGCTCAGGGAAGTTTGAGCCTGCATAGCCGCATTTCACAAACTGCCAAAAGAGAAAAACGACAAACATAATTACTCTGTTTGACCAGAAGTACATTTTTCAGTAAATGCAGCAATACATGTCAAATTAATTCACAATAGTCACTCCCATCCTTTTTTATGCTGACATTTTCCTGACCTCTCTACACCCATTCAAATTAAACAGGCTTTGTGGCTTTAAAATGTTCAGGGTAGTTTTGTCCCAGTTATTGTTCATCCGCCCGGTTTTCATCGGTGTGTCCATAACACTCAACACTAATTTAAAACAAAGCATTCAGCCATGCATTCGTCGTTCATTCTGGCTTTGTTTCTCATTGATAATGCTCAAAACAAACTAAACCACATCACACCAAAGCAACGGCGCACAGCACTATCGCCTGAAGACAGGTGTGAAACCCAGAAAACAGGTGTAAAAACAAAGGCTGCGGCTGGGCCACACCAGCACTCTGTAAAACAGAGCGTAAACCTGAAAGAGTGATTTAAGATGTTCATTTATCCATTTCATTAGTCTTTTGTATTTATTCCTCATTGTGTATGTAAAACTATAGTTATTCTATATAAAATGTGTTTTTGTTCATATTTTGGAGCGTCTGGTATGGATTCAATTGATTTACATTATTTCTTTTGGGAAATATTGCTTCAATTATCATCAGGAACTTTAGAAGGGGTTAATGACAAACCGAGGTTCGACTGTATATAGAACCATGAAGACTCAAAAGAACCCAAAGGATTCTTTGCATGATGAAAGGGTTCATCATCATCATCATCATCATGATACAAGGCTTAAGAGTCAACATATTGCATTTTCATAAATCAAAGTTTAGGGAAACAGCCCTACTCAGCCCTAATTACAGCTAGGCTTGTCTCGATACCATGATTTTGACTTTAACAGTGATACCAAGTGTAGTTTCACGATAATACCAAACATACTTTTGCTATAAATTTAAAACTCACCAATGTCAACACCAAATTTTATTTGATAGAACACAACCACAGTTTCACGGGTTAACGAACGTCTGAACTTTAAATGTAATCTCTGTAGTCCATACACAACTCTTCAGTTGTCAACAAATTAGTGTTAAACGGGTGCAACTTATTTTTATGCTAAATTTAAGCACTGAAACATTTTCACCCAACTCTGTCCATATACTCTCACACTCCTAATATATTCTGGTGTCTACTGCGGGGCTCTAACCCTCCAAATATACACTCTGAGCTCACCCATCACCCCAGTCTTCACATCTGCTAACTTTCAGAGGCTATCGGCAGCAGGGTGTAATTAAGAGGAACAAAGCAAGAGGTGAAACATGTCTGGACGGGCTGGAGGTCCGCAGGAGATAAAACACGACTGTAATACCAAGTCAAGGCTTCAGCTTAATATTATACCAAGTTAGCCTCTCTATGTAGTATTAAAGGGACAGATACTACAGTACAGGTTACAGATGCATGATATATTCGTAGCTGATGTAGCGTTTGTCAATAAATGTTTAAATAATATTTTTATGGGCCCTATACTGAAATTGGTCATTTTGTGTCCTATTGTTAGTTTATATAGTGAAAATCTTCCTTCTTCTAGACCCCAAAACGTCCTCTACTGGACTCCCTGTAATGACCATTACTGGCAGTGATGCAGGGAGAATTTTACATAGTTACATATATTAACCGTTTAATTATCGGCATCAGCCATCGATGCAATCAAATTGGATTCAGTCCTACATAATCAAACACTGAATATAAGGTTGAATTCAGAGAAGTTTTTGAAGTTCTATCATGTGTAAAACAAACCCTACACAACTACACTCTCCAATTTGACCTCAAACTACTACACATCAAGGTTCATCAAGGGTTCTTTAGTAAGGAAAATGGTTCTATATAGAACCATGAACGCTCAAAAGGTTTTTATCCATGGTGAAAGGGATCTTCAGCTTGATGAGGAATGTTGTGTAGATGGTTCTATGTAGAAGCATTTTGAAAAAGGTTCTATATAGCTCCCAAAAGAGTTCTACTATCGTTATGATGGCACGCTTGTAACAAAGAGGGGAACCCTTTTTGGTGCCACATATAACCATTTTTAAAAAGGTTCTGTATAGAACCATCTACAGCACATTCCTCATCAATCTGAAAAATTCCTTTGGGTTCTTTGAGTCTTCATGATTCTACATAGGACCATTTTCCTTACTAAAGAACCCATAAAGAACCATCTTAAGAAATGTACATTAAGCAATAAATAGGCAGTAGACGTGACGGGGTTCATATTAAAGGAAGGAGGTTATTTTGGCATATTTTTCTAAGCAAAGGTCTGCTGTACTTCAGCAGTTTGAGAGTGTAGGTGTGAGTCATGTTCAGCGTTTGCAGAGTGCTAGCCAACTTCCTGTGTTAACGCAGGGTTCGGTGTCAGCAGTAACACACACACACACACACCTCTGTGATTAGTCATAATGCTCTAGGCTACATCTGGGCTGAAGAAAAAGGACTTAAAAACAGCAGTAATCACAAATTCAGTCAGTCTGACGCTCATCTAAGTGAAACGCACATTTTCGTTTGTCCACTTCAGAATAAATCTGAAATAAAGCCGTTCTTTAGCCAGGCTCACACAGTCCGTTCACACACATTTACACAATTTCTCTGCATCCAGATCTTAATGAAGGTCTCACAGACTTGTGCATGTGGTTTAGGACACCGTATGCTTTGCTGTTATAATTATAAAATTAAAAACTAAAGTTAAAACTGCAAAGACCATCTTAATAAGCTGAGCAGGAAGTGCTGATCTAGAATTCTGTTCTTCTACCAGCCCTGCTGCTGTCTGAAGTGGCGAAGAAGCACAAACATGTCTGAGCCGACTGACTAAATCTGGGGAAAGTGGAACATTGTGTAAACGTGAGTTTTTTGGGTGAGGCTAATTCTTTCTTGAATAAGCACGAGTGAAAGGGTTTAAATACTTTTTTCAAAGGTTTTATTAGTGTCGATGTTTAGAGAGCGGGATGGCAGATATGAGCAGCTTATAGTATGTTGTGTGTTCTTTTTTTAGTATTTGTAAAGATGTTAAAATAAAATACAGTGGTAACCCTACTTACGAGCATCCCTACTAACGAGTATTCCAGGTAACGAGTCGAGATCTCGGAATATTTTTGTTTCAGGTAACGAGTAAAATTCCAAGTAACGAGCAGCGTAAATTTGTTCAATTATGCCAACCACTAGGGGTGCGGCGGTCGTAGCATCCCCTAGATGCTACCGTAGAAGAAGAGGTCAGTCAATACCTTTGATCGCTGTCCAGTGAAAGTGAAAGTGCTAGTGAAAGCGACGCAAAGACAGCAAAAGGTAGTGAACAAGAAAGTTAGATACATTTTACTTTTCATATGATAAGTGTAACCATGCCATACACGTACGCCCGTCCTCCTGTCCTCCTTAGCCGCCAACCTACACGAGCACCGTCGTCGTCTCGTTTATGTTTTAAAAACCCATATAAACACATTATTTACATATTAAAGTATACTGTATATTGGCCGGCTGACACGGATTAATCAGTTTTACATGTATTCTTATGGGGAAAATGCATCCAGCTAACGAGCAAACCAGCTAACGAGCTCGGCTCCTGCACGGATTAAACTCGTAAGTAGATGGTGCTCACTCCCCATCCTTACTATGTAATGTTCGCTGGCTCAGGTGTCTGTTAGCTGATGTATAAAGTCAGAGACATTACAAGTGATTAACAGAGTCTTAACGGATGGTTGGGATAATTGATTATACTACACTAGTGGGGGGGAGAGAACTGGGTTAAAAACAAATTAGTTAATTTGAGACCAAGGACACGTTCATCAGATTCATCTTCATCTGCTGGTAAAATGGTGCCACTAGGGGGAGCTCTAACATTGTTCTAGATTAGCTAAACTGAAGACTGCCTTCAAATGTGCCTGTAAATGTGTACATTATTTGAAAAATGTCAATAATTTATTAATCTGTTTAGACGGTAAACTGTAGTAATGTCAGAGGTCTGAATGTACACCGAAGTAAACAAGCAGACAAAAAATGAACACCAAGACGTTGTGGAGAAGTCTGATGAGAAAATGCTGTGAATGAGTTTTTATTTTAAAAAGTAAAAAGCAGCCAACATTTAGCTTTTGATTCTTGAGGTTAGTTAGAGTTGGGTTTCAGTCTTGCGTCTACAGCAGCAGTGAGAAGTGTCACACAGCAGGCAAACGGAAATAACCCAGAAAGACAGAAATACAGACTGAGTGTGTGTTCACACTGCACTGAAACTTCCTTTCTTTTAAACTTGACTTTTAGACATTCAGTGCTGTACCAAACTTCCCAAATCACTGCTGTTGATCGCAACGACAGATGGCAATAAGCCATTTTAAAATGTCTGATCAGCCAAAACCATATTTATTCATAAAAACACTCAAAATCTGACAAAGCTGTTTAGTTTAAACAAACAAAAAAAAAAACAGCATGAACTCACCTACAGCTTTCCCTGATTGGTAACATCTGAATTTCTACAGTAAATAAAGTATGGAAACTTATCTTTAACACTCTTCACCTTCAGTCAATAAAGTGCATAAAAACAATCAAGATCACACATCAGCTCACTAGACCAAGACATGACTTAATACAATGAGCAGCGACATCAGACCTGCGATTAGACCTTACCAATTTCTGCACTTGTAACTCTATAAAAACAGACAGGACATTTTTATAAAGCTAGAGAGGTCACAATGAAGATCTAGATGCACCAACATGCATAGGTAGGTGCCCCAACATTAGCACTGACATTTATATAAAAGATATCAGATATTTAAATCTAAATTATTATTATTATTATTATTAAGTGCAATCAAATCAATTCTGACTCCTGGAGACCATATGGATGGAGTTTGTCCAGAACATCCTGTCTTCTCTTTGGGTCTTCAGGTTTCTTAATGACTCGATTATGTTTTCTCCGATTGTATCCATCCATTTTCTTGATGGCTCTCTTCCTCTTCAACTGTTCCAGCATAAGTGTCTTGAGTCAGCAGCAGACTCTGATTGGAGTAAAATCTAGAAAGCTAATAAAGAATCTCAGTGCATGTGTCCTTTTATTCCAATCCCATTGTAACAGCAAGACGTGAAACACCAACAAACACTTTTGGAGTGATGCTGATGTTTATTTCTTTCACGATGTTAAGAAAGAAGTTTGAGATGTACATCACATCCCATTCTGCGAGTTTACTCTCTGCAAAGCAGAAATCTGATTACTGTCCGACTCATGTAGACTGAGTCCCATTATCACATTACTTAAGTACATGTAAACTCACTCAATATGTGTAAAATAAGAATTCAGTTTGGACTTCTAGTGAAAGCTGAGTTTTGATTTGGTTCAGGATCCATTTATCCGTGCAAGGTTCTCTCAGAAGTGTCCAGTGCATTAAAATTCAGCCTGTTGACGACTTTATTGTCAAACTTTCACATAAAGAACCAGAGAAGACAACCATCTGGACACTTGTAGTCTTTAATTAAAGAGACATTTGAGGATCTCCAGTTTTTATCTGATATCTGTTAGTACGAGGAATATAAGGAAAATGTGCAGAGCTGTGGTTTACCAAGACTGAGAAAAACAAAGCCAACATCACCCAAAAAGACATTTTGGGCTAATTCTGTTAGTCCAGTCATTGTGGAATTTACACACAATATAAAGAGCATAATGTAATTTTAAAATAGGAGCAGAAACTAAAAAACGACAAAAAAAAATGGAGATATTACACACGTCTTACTTTGGTTGTCTAATAAGGAATCAATGAGCTTTAGCCAGTTAGCTTCACTCAGCTACCTCCCACTAAACTCAGGTTTTTGTAGGGAAATGTTGTTTATAATCCATGTTAAAATGTTGTGTATAATTTATAAAATGACAGATTGAGCTCGGACCTTCTGTTAAAGTAAGAAAACTGGTTAAAACAGCTAAGCTAACGCAGGTAACCGGCAGTAGCTGAAATTATTAGCATTAGCCGGACCGCTAACGACGTCTCATTTCCATTCATTCCCGCTCCTCAGCCATTTAAAACGATAAAGGATGGTAATGCAAACACGTCGCGACTGCAAATAGATGCCCAACTACAATTTTCTTTCTTTATTTCAATATTGCTGACTGTCACATTCCTCTAACCCAGCCCAGTCTCGGACTTCCCGTTTACATTCACCAGGTCGAACTGTCCGTTCCACCTTAAACGCTTCGGTAGTTACGCTTAGACTGACGTACCGAGCGTACAACTAACTCAAAGTATGCGCTGCGACATTTAAGGTGGAATTAACAACTCGAACTTCAGCCTCCAATTACCGCTGCAAGATGACACATTCAGCGACGAGTACTGCCAAAACAGAAAGAGGAGAAAAAATTTACCCTACGAGGACACGGCCGTCCACACTCACCCCTGTACCGTTGTCACAGACCACCACTTTCCTTCCTTGGCTGTCCATGTTGTCTGAAGCCCGGGGTAGCCGCCCTGTGCTCAGTCCAAGCTCTCCTTCCGCACTCAAACACACAGCAAAGACGCCACAGAAAACCTTCAAAATAAAAGCCTCAATACAGACGATAAGGGAAACCTCAAAAATAAAAGCCTCACTACAGACGACGCGGGAAATCTTAAAATATAAAAAATAATCACTAGAGACGAGTCAGAAAAGCTTCAACGTAAAAGCCTCATTACAGATGTGGAAGGAAAGCTTCAAAATAAAAGCCTCAATTACTGTAAGACTAAGCTTGCAAAATGTTACATTGGGTTAAATGAATTTTGTAAGCACTGTTGTACTGTTAAAGTGGAACTTGCAAATTCCGTATGTATTTAAAATAAAAATCGGGCCAAATTTTTAATTGACTATATTTGTTCTGTCTAATACTAATAATCTCCAAAAAGAATAAAAGAAGCAATTGGCTTTGTTTCACTGCTTAAAAGAAGAAGAATATTGCTAAACTGTTTATCATCCCATTCTTCCTCTATTAGCCTGATAGCGGCTTTGTGATATTATGGTCTTCCTTAAGTTGGAGAAGACTAAGATTTCCTCTAATCATCTGGAAAATGCAGCAAAACATTGGAACCTATGATGTATTCTGAGAAGCAAACTAATCTCCTAGCCTTCTGCTAAGATTACCCTGCTACCTCTACCACTGTCTGCCCTCTTTACTAAAGGATTTGACCAGATATATGTATGTACTATTATGTATGTCTATTTGTGTTAGTTTATTGTTGGTATTATTATTATTATTATTACTATTATTATTATTATTTTACTTCACTTATTTATTATCATTACCTCCCTCCCCCCTCCACATCAGTCAGTTGTAGCAGAGTATAAAACCATAATCAAGAACAAATGACAAGGCAGGCATGCTAGAAAACATAGGGAAAGATAGAAAGAAATAAAAGAAAAAAATAAATAAAAGAAAAATAAATGTCAACCATGTTAGGAAACATCAGGAAAGAAAGAAAAAAGAAAATAAAAACAACAAGGCATGCATGCTAGAAAACACTGGGAAAGAAAAAAGAAACAAAAGTAATTAAAGAAAGAAAAGAAAGACAGAAAGAAAAGAAAGAAAAGGCAGGCATGCTAGTAAACATGGGGGTGTGGACTACAACTATGATGTCACTGAAAATTGGAACTAATAGTAATTAATTTCCTAATTAATATGCAAATGAGTCATGAATCACTTATTGAATTTGCAGAGACACAAATGACCCACACATTTAAGTTCAGCAGGTGTATTCTTAGTCAAAATTATAAACAAACAAACACTTCATAAATAGAACATCAGTAACAGCAAATCCTCTGCAGCATTTCCAGATTTAACAATTAAATGACATCAGATTTGCAAAACTTCTCCAGACTGCAAACAGCTCTGTGTTTCATCAGCCTCCCAGCTTGTGATCCTGTGATAAAAATACCACAAACTGTAGAAAAACAGAAGACAATTCTGCAAACAAAGGGAGCACATCAATGCCAGTAAACAAAGAAGAGAAGAATTCAAATGAGAACGAATGATCAAATGTGCAGCGAGGTTTACACAACACAAGAACGTGGATTTAGAAATCTCGACTGTTACCACCAGTACAGTGAGCTATATTTCAGCCTGCTCTCTAACTCAGCTGTGATCACTGCCACATGTACACAGAAGAGCTTGTACTTTCATTTACACAGACAGTAGTGCATTCTCACTATCACATCACACATTTATACCCGTTTTCCTTCTTAACACCAAAGACAAGACAGCAGGGGGTGTTCTACAAAGCAGGAGTTCTCACTTTAGCCAGGTAACTTAAGCCCAAAGTCAAACCTGTCCAATGGAAGAGCAAGACCTTCTTAGTGGACAGTCCTCAGTGTTGGACTTAAGTTATCTGGTTAACTTAGAAAGAGAGAAAGAAATAGTGTGAGAGATAACAAGAGAGAGAGTGAACGAGAGTGAGAGAAAGAACGAGAGCAAGAGAGTGTGAGCGACAGAGTGAGGAAGAAAGAGACAAAGTGTGCATGTGAGAGAAATAATAAAAGAGAAAGCGAGAGAGAACAAGAAATAGAGAGAAAGAATGAGAAAGAGAGACAATAAGAAAGTGAGAGAGAAAGAACTAGAGAAAGAGCAAGAGAGTGTGAGCAATAAAGAAGAAAAAAGAGTGAGAAAAAGCGACAGAGAGAGTGTGTTTGTGTGTGAGAGTGAGTGAGCAATAGAGAGCATGAAAGACAGAGAGAGAGAGAAAGACAAAGAGAGAAAGACAGATAGAGTGTGTTAAAGGGAGAGGGAGAGAGAGAGAGAGAGAGTGAAAGACAAGAGAGTGTGTATGAGAGAGTGAGACAGATAGAGAGAGAGAGTGAATGTGTGAGACAGAGAGTATTAGAGGGAGTGATAGACAGAAAGAGACACAGAGAGAGAGACAGATGGAGAGAGAGTGTGTGTGTGTGAGAGAAAGAGAGTGAAAGACAGATAGTGTGTGAGAGTGAAAGACAGATAGAGAGAGAGAGTATGAGAGAGTGAAAGACAGAGTGTGTGAGAGAGTGAAAGATAGAGAGAGAAAGAGAGAGAAAGAATGACAGAGTGAATGACAGATAGAGAGAGAGAAAGAGAGAGACAGAGTGTGTGAGAGAGTGAAAGACAGATAGTATGTGTGTGAGAGAGTGAAAGACAGACAGATAGAGAGAGAGTATGTGTGTGAGAGAGTGAAAGACAGATAGAGAGAGTGTATGTGTGTGAGAGAGTGAAAGACAGATAGAGAGAGTGTATGTGTGTGAGAGAGTGAAAGACAGATAGAGAGTGTGTATGTGTGTGAGAGAGTGAAAGACAGATAGAGAGTGTGTGTGAGAGAGAATAAAAGACAGAGAGATGTAGATAATGTAAATGTGCTATAACCTCCACAGTCAACATTCTGTTTATCATTTATTTTAAGTTGTAACTACAAATTACTATCTCACTCCCATGTATTAACAAGTAGTGACCTTGATTTAATAAGGCAGGGGAATTGGATCCTAATATGTGTCAACAATTTAATAAGGTGTGGGAACAAAATTGTCAAGTCATGGTCACAGCTTACTAATGCATAGGAGCAAGATCAAGTTGTGGCTACAAATTACAATCTAATTGCCATGCATTAATAAGTCTTGGCCTTGACTTAATAAGCCTGGAAATGAGATCGTAATATGGGGCCACAACTTAATAAGGTGTGGGAACCAGATAGTTAAGTCAAGGCCACAACTTACTAATGAATAGAAACCAGATCATTCTTACTAAGCTGTAGCTATGAATTAGGATCTCATTCCCATGCATTAATAAGTCATGCCCTTGACTTAATAAGCACGGGAATGAGATCTCAATGTGTGGCCACAAATTAATAAGGTGTGGGAACAAGATAATGAAGCAGTTAACATGCATTACTTTTAAATACATGGCATGGCTCAGTGCTAAGTTAACATAATCAGACCTGTTTATTTGGACATAGAGCTGAGCAGCATATAGTCACTGTTGGAACAAAATCATGCATCTCAATTTTTTAAAATGTGTGACTTTTAAATTTAACAAATTGATCAAAGAATGAACAAAATACATCTCTAAAATTGCTCAGAATGAAAAATACATGAACTTCCATTCAAAGTTAAGACCTACTTATACATTTACTGACCATTTTGGGCAACTAAGGTTTCGTTCCGACAGTGATATGAAATGTTGAATACAAATTTTAAATGTTCCAATGCACTGTTCATTAATCATTTATCATGAACATTTTAACCATATTCACCATCCCTAAGAAAGAAAGGTGTGAAATCTAGAAAAAATGGGGGTGTGGCTAAAGCCTGATTAAAAATTTGGGTTAAAAAAAGACTAATTCAGTAAATTAACTGGACATGGTCATTCATGCCACTCGTACACTCAGCTAGCACAGTAGTGACTGTATTGATCAGCTTGTTCTGTAGTGCCCTGAACTTCTGACAGTTTCATTTCTTTCAGTGGCAGTTTAAAGGAGCACTTCAGCATTCTTCAACACCATCTCCATCTGTAGCACCTGTGGCGTATGGCTGATAATCATGGACAAAAATAATGTTATTCTGTGCTTAGAAAAGAGCAGAAAAACTGATGACTCGAGAGACTCTTATAATAGAAGCTAACAGGCAGCTGCTGAATTCAGTCAACATGTGTGTACAGCACTTTCATTATATATTTAATTTGTATTTACAAAATAATCTGCTCAAGCTTAAGCTGGGGCTACATTTCTACATGGATGAATGTGTTACTAGTGTAGTGGCGTAGCTGGAGCCTCATCACAGATATGAGAAAAGTACCAGAACTACTTTTAACTGTGTTGCTCTGATGTGGATAGAACGTAAATAAGAACAGATTTAGTACGACATCCTCTCTCGTCCTAAAAGCTGTGCTGTTTTAACGTAATAGCTGTGGTTTTAATGTATTTCAAGCAGAATTCAGCTCACTGACTTATATTATAAGCAAACGTCCACATTACTCGACCATATGCCACAGGTACAGCAGGCAGACATTAGGAAGTATTCCTTTAAGAGGTGAAGTATTCCAATTAGCATGACGGAGAGTAGAGGGTGGTGTTAAAGATCACTTCTTCCTCACAGAAACACAAACTCCTCAGCGCTGCCCCTCTTTATGTTCTGATTCAGTCCAGCAGGAGGGATTATATGAGTGGATGCGTCTGAACTCCCACCACTGTAGCCCTCCAGTCCATAATCCTGCCCTCTACCCTCCATAAACGTAAAGATGGGGTAACGCTCCTTAGACAACAGCGCCTAAAGAGACAACACATGCAGAAAAAAACATGAATACAACATAGCATTGGGATATTTAACTCTTGAGAGTCTTGGCCTTTAAAACCAAATGTTTTGAAATGTTTTAACATTAATAATTTTTACTTTTTACCTTCTGTCACATAAAAAACGTTTTTAATTTTAATTTTTACATAAAAACATCTGCTCACTGAAGCATTTTAAAGACAATACAGGTTGTAAATGTGAATGTATACTAAAAACTGAGCTAAAATGAAGCTGAAAACAATTATTTACAACTAAAAGCAAACGCGAGATTCCCTTTTTGTCCACTTGGTGGCAGTGTTGACGTGGAAATATGATTTTCATATCACATTTAAATGACCATATCTCTGTTTTCACTTGATTGATCAACATCAAACAAACACTAACATAATGTTTCAAGTCAGCACTTTCAATGGAACTTGATGACGATGCTCAACACCATTATTTTTTAATACTGTGACATTTTGAACCAGCCATGTGATCCATGTGAAAGCATCACTATTTCACATGTGATTATTAATATTGTTATTGTGTCTGGAGTAGACTTATAGAATATGGGAATCCAGCCTTTTATTTATTTTATATCAAAAGATGGTGTTAAATATGTAAATATGGGAGGAAGTTGTTTTTTTGTCTAATGAATATTCATACTTCTGCTTCAATGAAAATATTTTTTTACAGAGTTTGTTAAAGAAATAAATCAACATCTATTCGCATACTTCTAATTACACCAATCAGCCATAACATTAAAACCACTTCCTAATATTGTGCATGGTTCCCCTGAGTAACCACAGCAGGTCTGCGCCATCAAGGCAAGAAATAAATTAGGATTCTTGTGTATATAAAACTCTGGCAAGCGGCTCAAATCAGGATTTATTTATACACAGTGACATTATTCACTCACCGAACTGACCGCAGAGCACAGAGACTCAAAGTCTTTTTTACTGTGTGCGTAGAAGCCGATGGTGCAGCTGGGGTCCATTCGACTAAAGTTCATCTTCCTGGGAGAGTTACAGTGAAATGACTGAGAGTGAGAGAGAGAGAGAGAGCAAGAGACAGGGAGAGAGAGAGAG
>BRDA01006045.1:11236-21557 GCA_036984385.1 Crenuchus spilurus | reverse complement strand
ATGGGCTAATGTTACGTTACCTTTAGTCACATAGCTCTCTCTCTCTCACTACACATGAAAAAATGATCATATTATCAGATCAATACTGGGGCATGTGCCCCAGTAAAATATGTCTGGCGATGCCCCTGGTTTGTAATATAACAGCATTTGCTAAACATTTAGTGTTGAACGCTTTCAGATTTTGAGTTTCAGAAATAATTTATTTCTGGCTGTGCAGCACCAAAGGGACTTTAATGTAGGATCAGTTTTGTGCTTTAAAGAGGGCACCTTTTAGCAGGAAAGAAGCAGTGCTCAGTTTGGGACTCAAGCATTAACACTTACAGTAACTGAATATATGACATGGTTTATTGGAAGTTAATAATTAAAAGTATTAATTAATAGTTTGTGAGGAACTGAAGCTAAAACCAGGCTTATATAATCTGGGATTATAACATATCAACCTGAGTTACTTCCAGGTGATTATAGACAGGTGTGTTAGCACTTTTGAGTTCTGACTGACCAATGAAGGGGTCATGTTACCTGCTGTGTGATTTATAATAATAACAGTAACTTATCTAATTACTGATACTGTGGTTGTTCTTTCATAGAGTTTGTTCTGAATCATAATGGACGTGGTGAATCATGGCTTTTGGGGCAACTGCTTTGCCCCAATCAGGAGGAGGAGACAGAGAGAGGAGCGGCTCAGACAGCTAGAGAGAGAGAATAGGGATCTCAAGAGAGAGCTGGAGAGAATGAAGGAGGAGGAGAGGAGGAGGAGTAGTATGCTGGAAGAGCAGAAACATGAGATGGAGGAAATGGAGTTGGAGGTGGACAAAGTAAAAAACAATGTACTGGCATTGAAAGAGAGAATTCTGGTTATGTGTACAGAGCTGGAGAGCATAGGAGATGAGGAAAAAGTTGGAGAAAGTAGTGGAGAAGGAGAAAGATCCAAAAGAGAAACAGCAGCCTGATCAAATGCCCTGTTTTGAGGAGAAGATGGGAGACAAAAAAGTGAGTTGGATGAGAATCAGCAAGAGGAGAAGGATGGAGAGATGGAGACAATAACGGAAAAGAGGCAGAAACATATGGAGCATGAGAAGCACAAGAAAGAGTTCCAAAGGCAAACGTCTAAAGGTGGCCTGTCAGCAATGTTACTCTATAAGTGCACAAATAATCTGTGGCTGAACACAAAAAGACAATAAAGCTCTAAAAACCAAGTAAAGCTCTCTTGTTTTAAAATTAAGATTTGTCCGTTGTACGATCGTATAAAAGGCCTCTCCAAACCAAGCTCCCCGGCTGAATTTCAACCCCAGCCCGCCCCTGAGTATATATAGTATATATATATAGTATGATGTGTATTGTATTATTGTAACAATATAGTATATTATATGTATTATATGGTTACAGTATATGATATGTATTATAGTATAGTATACTCTTAAAAGAGATGGTTCTTCAATTTTTCATTATCTAAAACATGGTTCCATATAGAACAATGAACACTAAAAGAACCCAATTTTTTTTTCATGATAAAAAGGTTCAGATTGGTGAGAAATGTGCTGTATATTTTGAAAATGGTTCTATATAACATTAAAAAAGCTTAATCAATTATTACAAACTTGACATCATAACTACAGCAGAAACCTTTTGGGGGCTCTATAGAACCATTTTTAAAATTCTGTATAGAACCACCTATAACACATTCCCCATCAAGCTGAAGAACCCTTTCATCATGGAAAGAACCCTTTATCCACACAAAAGGTTTTTTGAGTGTTCATGGATGTATATAGAACCATTTCCTTTACTAAAGAACCCTTGAAGAACTGTCTTTTTTAAAAGTGTATAGTATAGTATAGTATAGTATGTATTTGTACATTGTTCTATACAGAGGCCTTCTGAAAAAGGTTCTTATATTATTATTACAAGTTTGACAGTGGATCATCTACAGCACATGCCTCGTCAATTTGAAGAACCTTCACCATGCAAAGAACCCTTTGGATTCATTGAGTGTTCAATGTTCTATATAAAACAATTTTCTTTACTAAAGAACCCTTGAAGAACAATCTCTTTTAAAAGTGTATAGTATAGTATGTATTTGTATACAGTTGCAAGAAAAAGTATGAACATTTTGGGTTTACTTGGATTTCTGCATAAATTGCTCATTAAATGTCTAAACTAATACCATACAACAAATTATATGTTTTCATGTTTTTATTGAACAAAACATGTCAACATTAACAGTGCAGAGTGGAAAAAGTATGTGAACCTTTGGACTTAATAACTAATACAGTCAGGAGTCATTTTGGACCATTCCTCTTCAAAAAACTGTTTCAGTTCAGCAATATTCTTGGAATGTTTGGTGCCAACCACTCTCTTGAGGTCATGTCACAACATCTTAACCAGGTTGAGGTCAGAACTCACTGGGCCAGTCCAGAAGGTGTATTTTCTTCTGTTGAAGCCATTCTGTTGATGATTTACTTCTCTGTTTTGGGTCATTGTTCTGTTGCATCATACATCCTGTTGAGTTTCAGTTGGCAGACAAAGTTTTCCTGCAAAATGTCTTGATAAACTTGGTAATTCATTTTTCCATTGCTGACAGTAATCCGTACAGGCCCTGAGGCAGCAAAGCAGAACCAAACCATGATGGCCCCTCCACCATATATCACAGTTGGCCTGAGGTTTAGATGTTGGTCTGCTGTGCCTTTTTTTCTCTATAAATAACGTTATATGTCCTTTTTTGGTTTCATCTGGCCAGAGAATATTTTCCATTAGAGCCGTGAAACATCCAGGTGCTCTTTTGCAAGCTTCAAATGTGAAGCAATGTTTTGTTTGGACAGCAGTCGCTTCCTCTGTGGTGTCCTTCCATGATCTCCATTTTTTAATATTTTGCTATTGTAGATTTGTCAACAAAACTGTTAGCATGTGCCAGAGATTTCTGTAAGTGTTTAGCTGACACTATAGGATTCTTCTTCATCTCATTGAGTATTCTGCGCTGGGCTCTTGCAGTCATCTTTACAGGATGACCACGCCTAGGGAGTGACAGTGCTGAACTTTCGCCATTTTGGACAGTCTGTCTTACTGTGGACACGGTTACACTACATTAGTAGATTAGTAGGGCTTTATGCTCTATATTCTGCTCTGTTATGCCGTTGGGGGCCAGTCAATGTATCAGTCTAGAACATCCCACAGAGTTAGTAATGCTACCACCTAGGGATGTCCCGATCACGTTTTTTTCTGTTCTCGATCCGATCCGAGTCATTAATTTTTTTTGTGTCTCCCGATACCGAGTCTCAAACCGATACTTTGAGTGTTTGAATAATGGACATTATTGCATTGTCCTGGGTTTGTAAATTCAAATGTTCAGGTGTCTTGATATCCGAGACATGCCCCTGCTTGGATCAAACCAGCAATAATAAGCTCCTCCCACAAAAATTTACCCTGAGTCAGCATGAAAACTCAACTGTTAACCTGTTTACAGCAGTTTTAGTTGATTTTAACTCATACTTTTGCCTCCTAGTTGTCATTTCATAACTGAACTGATTCATATTTTCACTGCGACCGAACAAAAGATCCAAATGTTTAGTCAAATCACTGCCAACTAACAGAATACACACACACACACACACACACATACAGAACTCCTCTTCCTAAACAGCAGCTGAATTAAAGCTCCTCAGTGTTGAGGGAAAAGTCTGGAGAATGTCCAGCTAAACTGATCTCCAGCTAAAGCCCACGTAATCCACACAGAGATCAGACCATCCTGTGAAGGAGTGTTTGTGTATGCACTGTAGAAAGTGTTACTACACTTCTATACTACAATGTAAGGGCTGATGAATATGTTGTTCTAATGGCCGATAGTGATTATTATTAATCAAAAACACTGAAAACTAATATATTGTTAGAAATGTGATATTTGTACAGTGATGAAACTTTATGGTTCTGACTTTGAACTAAACACAGTAGACCAACAGCAGCAGCTCAAACTATCACAGACTGCAGAAACTACACACTGAACTTCAGACCGCTTGGATTGTGTCTCTCAGACTCTAGGGGTGATTTACAAATGAAATGTAAAAAGAAGACTTTGTACTGAGTAGGGCTGGGACGATATGGCCTAAAATCAATATTGCGATATACTGAGCAGTTCACCTCGATAACGATAAATGGACGATAATACTAATTAATACACACACACCCCAAAAATAAAGAATGTGTTAGGCCAACATAAATACTTCACAGCCAGTTATAATGATGGTACAATTCCCTTTTTATTACCACTTTAATTAACTTTAAAGCATAAATAAATGAAGTAAATGTCGAACAGAAAAGACACCATTAACCTTATCAATACACTCACTCGTGAGGTGGTATTTAGAATTTACATCAAAAAGCTCTGCACCCTAAGCCACATCGGTGAATAGTGTATCCTGAAACATGAGAAAAGAAATTTTTTAAAGTGTGGGGCCATAAAAATAATTGTAGGTCTGAAAGGCTTAGTAATGACAGTAACCGGCTTTTGACACAACAGTACAACTGTCAGGCCTGCCCTCATGTCCCTAGTTCTGGTCTCTGTGTTTATGTCTCCCTCTTGTGTTCTAGTTACATACTGCACGCCCATATATGTACTTCCTGTCTTGTCCTGTGTTAATCGTACCCAGGTGTCATGTATCTTGTCATTAGTCTTTGGTCGTTATAAGCCCTGTTTGTGTCTCACTCCCTTGCTGGTCATTTTGGTAATGCTTTGTTTGTGCATTTGTCTTGATCCTGTTTCCAAGTGTCCAGTCCAGGTTTGGTTCCCATTTGTTTGTATTCTTATGTTTTAGTTCTAGTCTAGTCTTTGTTTCTGTTCATGTTTACAGCCATCGTGTTGCTTTTGTTTGTTTATTCAGTGTTGTAAATAAAACCCTATTTTAGTTATCTCTGTCTGCGTTCGCCCTTCAATCCCCGCTGCCGCCTCACAACAACATAAACTGTACAATATCTAACGATGTATTTAATTATATAAATATGATTAAGCCTCAAATGACAACCAGGTATATAAACCTTGCTGAGTGTACTGTTTTTAAAAGTTGTAATTTGAGGCTTAATCATGCGTGCAGTTTACGAAGTCTGATATTTATATAATTAGTCTGATATTTATATAATTATATACAGCTATGACATGTACGGCATTGTAGATAACCATTATATGTTAGATATTGTGCAACTTATTGTACAACCTATGTTGTACTGTTGTGTCAAAAGACTGTTATTGTTGTGTTAACTTACTTACCTTCATGCTGGACTGCTCAGTTAAAATGTAGTTTACTGGCTGATGTTAGCTTATAATACTCTATGGAGCAAAATGGGTAAGGATATTTGTCGCAGCATATGTCACATCGCTCGTATATCGGCAACAATCTTCCTTCTTGTATGGAAATATGTATTGCAACACATAACCGTCCCAAACCTCCTTTAACATTCACAGTTTACATGTGTTTACGGCGTATGCGCTGCCACTGGTGCAAAACTGCTGGCGTAAATCCGTGGCTCTGCAGTCAGACCATTCTCCATAGGGCCCGCACTGGTAGGGCAGCCTGTAGTCATGTGACAGCCTGTAGTCACGTGACTACAGGCTGCCCTACAGACAGCACTGAGCAGCGTCTTAAAGGAACATGAACATAGCCGACAAAAAAAGACAAAACAACTTTTCTTTTCATTATTTAAGACACCGAAAATACCGACATGGGCAAAATGACGTTGGTATCTGTAAATTCAGTTTATCGCCCAGGCCTAGTACTGAGTAACAGTCCAGTTCTGGTTTTGCTTAGTCCAGGTAAGACACTTCTAATGTTGTCTCTGGTTCAGGAGTGTTGATTAGTGACAGTTGTTGCTCTGGGAGATGCACAGTATTTACAGTCATGGCCGAAAGTGTTGGCACCCCTGAATTTTTCTCCTAGAAAATTATTGCAGTTACACATGTTTTGTTATAAACATGTTTATTTCCTTTGTGTGTATTGGCACAACACAAACGGAGGAAAAAAAGGCAAATTTGAAATTTCACACACAACTCCAACAATGGGCCTGACAAAATTATTGGCACCTTTTCAAAATTGAGGGTAAATAACTTCGTTTCAAGCATGTGATGCTCAATCAAACTCACCTGTGATAAGTAACAGGTGTGGGCAATTTAAACATCACACCTGAAACCAGATAAAAAGGAGAGAAGTTGACTCAATCTTTGACTCAAACACAGGTGTCTGTGTGTGCCACACACTAGGCATGGAGAACAGAAAGAGGAGAAGAGAACTGTCAGGACTTGAGAACCAAAATTGTGGAAAAATATCAACAATCTCAAAGTTACAAGTCCATCCCCAGAGATCTTGATGTTCCTTTGTCCACGGTGCGCAACAATCAAGAATTTACAACCCATGGCACTGTAGCTAATCGCTCTGGACATGGATGGAGGAGAAAAATTTATAAAAGGTTGCAACGCAGGATAGTCCAGATGATGGATAAGCAGCAATCAAGTTCCAAAGAAATTCAAGCTGTCCTGCAGGTGCAGGGTGCATCAGTGTCAGCTCGAACTATCCGTCGACATTTGAATGAAATGAAATGCTATAGCAGGAGACCAAGGAGGACCCCACTGCTGACAGAGACATAAAAAAGCTAGACTGCATTTTGCCAAAATGTAAGTAAGCCAAAATCCTTCTGGGAAAACATCTTGTGGACAGATGAGACCAAGACAGAGCTTTTTGGTAAAGCACATCATTCTACTGTTTACTGAAAACAAAATGAGGCCTACAAAGAAAAGAACACAGTACCTACAGTCAAATATGGTGAAGGTTCAAAGATGTTTTGGGGTTGTTTTGCTGCCTCTGGAACTGGGTGCCTTGACTGTGTGCAAGGCATCATGAAATCTGAAGATTACCAAAGGATTTTGGGTCTCAATGTAGGGCCCAGTGTCAAAAAGCTGGGTTTGCGTCCTAGGTCATGGGTCTTCCAGCAGGACAATGACCCCAAACATACTTCAAAAAGCACCCAGAAATGGATGGAAACAAAGCGCTGGAGAGTTCTAAAGTGGCCAGCAATGAGTCTGGATCTAAATCCCATTGAACACCTGTGGAGAGATCTTAAAATTGCTGTTGGGAGAAGGCATCCTTCAAATATGAGAGACTTGGAGCAGTTTGCAAAAGAAGAGTGGTCCAAAATTCCAGTTGAGAGGTGTAAGAAGCTTGATGATGGTTATAGGAAGCGATTGATTTATTTGTTCCAAAGGGTGTGCAACCAAATATTAAGTTGAGGGTGCCAATAATTGTCGGCCCATTTTTGGAATTTTGTGTGAAATTGTCAAATTTGCCTTTTTTCCCTCTTTTTTGTTACACACAAAGGAAATAAACATGTGTATAACAAAACATGTGTAATGGCAATAATTTTCTGGAAGAAATACTTCATTTTATGAGAAATTCAGGGGTGCCAACACTTTTGGCCATAACTGTAAGTGTACAGTGGTACCTTGAGATATAAGTTTAATTCGTTCTGTAACGGAGCTCGTAAGTAAGTCAACTCATATCAAACAAATTTCTCCCATTTAAAATAACAAATAGAATTAGTCTGTTCCAGCCCTGTGAAACATCCCCAAACCATCCTAAATTCTGGACAAAAAGACCTGTTTTGAATTAAGAACCACACATATAAACTTTACCAATGCAAAACAAAATATTTCAATTTGATTTCCATAAATTAGTGTAAAATAATTTGAGGAATTCTCGCTGTAGCATTTGAAATTCGCAAGGAATTCCGATGCGCACGGTACTGTGTATTACAGATGTGTACGTAGTGCGCGCTGTACAGTAAAATGTCTTCTCCCATTTCACTTTGGCATCCGACTGCTGCCAAGAAATTCAGCAACTGGCTGAAAAATGGGATGCCATGGTTCATTCTTTGCAGTTCAGTACAAAACAGTTTTCACTCAGAAGCAGCACCAAGTCTCCATATCTAGTGAGGAAAATAAGTATTTGAACACCATGTGAATTTGCAAGTTTTCCCACTTAGAAATCATGCAGGGGTCTGAAATTTTCATCTCAGGTGCATGTCCACTGAGAGACATAATCTAAAAAAAAAAATCCGGAAATCACAATGTATGATTTTTAATAATTTACTTGTGTGTTACTGCTGCAAATAAGTATTTGAACACGTGAAAATCAATGTTAGTATTTGGTACAGTAGCCTTGACAGAGGTCAAATGTTTCCTGTAGTTTTTCACCAGGTTTGCACACACTGCAGCAGGGATTGTGGCCCATTACTCCACACAGATCTTCTCCAGAACAGTCAGGTTTCTGGGCTGTCGCTGAAAAACATGGAGTTTGAGCTCCCTCCAAAGATTTTCTATAGGGTTTAGGTCTGGAGACTGGCTAGGCCACTCCAGAACCTTGATATGGTTCTTACGGAGCCACTCCTTGGTTATCCTGGCTGTGTGCTTTGGGTTAGAGGTCTGCGCGGGACTGATTTGTTAGTCCCGCTCCCGCATGTTTTCGTCCCGCTCCCGCCATAAAATCGTCTTATTTGGTTCCGCTCCCGCCCGCCACAATCATGTCTGCCCGCTCCCGCGGGCAGTACTCATGGGGGGGCGGGGCACACGCGTGCAAGTTGAGTTTAGTTTGTCCTCCAGTGTGTGTGGGATGCACAAGCACTCTTTCAGAGACAGAAGGAGGGAGCTGATGTTGCTGGATTGGTTCTGGGTTGGATGTAAGATCCAGAAAAGACCCCGAGTAATTGCTCCGTAGCTCCACCCTAGGACTGCCCCTGATCCTCACATCAATCTGATTAACTATACAGAGCTTAAAATTTACTTAAATAATGTGCTGATAGAGAAAAAAGTTTTTGAGCAGATCCAGCATCATACAGAACAGTCTTTTCTTTCCTTAATAATGAGCGTTTTGCATGAAACCAGATACATATAAAACACACTCTAAGCTGCTGATGAGATCATTGTTACTGCACATTTCACAGACGGTAAGTTACTCACAAACAAATTAATCACATCTACCAACACAGGATGATGACTACATTAATAAAACACTAAGCCAGCACAACACAACTACATAAAATAACCGATATGAACAATTTATAACTGTTTTAACACCGTTACAACCCGCAAGTGCTTCTGGGTGATGACGTCACCCTCGACATTGCCACTCAAATCTAATATTTAAAATTATGGCCTAATGAATAATTATTAGTGCAGAGAACGCCCGTCTCTCTCTCTCTCTCTGTGTGTGTGAGAAAGAGAGAGAAAGCGCGCACACGTGTGTGTGGGGGCAGGGAGACTGAACATCTGTTCACGTGACGCTCCGCCAGTGTTTTGACTTTCTTACTGACTGATTAGCTGCATGATATCATTTTCTAGACTATTTATGAATTTGCGAGATTTTTCGACATTTACATCTTGTCCCGCGACGACTGACTGACAGACCGCTCCCGCTAAAGGCAATTAATTGTGGTCCCGCACCGTAAGGTATTGTAACGGGTCCCGCGGGAGCCCCGCGGTAATGCAGACCTCTACTTTGGGCCATTGTCATGTTGGAAGACCCAGCCACGACCCATCTTCAATGCTCTAACTGAGGGAAGGAGGTTGTTCCCCTAAATCTCGCAATACATGGCCCCGGTCATCCTCTCCTGAATACAGTGCAGTGCTATTTTGGTCTCATCTGACCACAGCACTTTCTCCCATGACTCCTCTGGATCATCCAAATGGTCATGAGCAAACAAGACCGGCCTGGACGTGTGCTGATTTAAGCAGGGGAACCTTCCTTGCCATACATGACTTCAAACCATGATGTCTTAGTGCATTAGCCACAGTAACCTTGGAAACAGTGTTGCCAGGTCTCTTCAGGTTATTGACTAGCTCCTCTCGTGTAGTTCTGGGCTGATTCCTCACCTTTCTTACGATCACCGATACACAATGACGCGAGATCTTGCATGGAGCCCCAGTCCGAGGGAGATTGACAGTCATGTTTAGCTTCTTCCATTTTCTAATAATTGCTCCAACAGTTGATCATTTTTCACCAAGCTGCTTGGCAATTGCCCCGTAGCCCTTTTCAGCCTTGAGAAGGTATACAATCTTGTATCTGGTGTCTTTGGACAACTCTTTGGTCTTAGCCATGTTAGTAGTTGGGAGACTTACTGATTGTGTGGGGTGGGCGGGTGTCTTTATGCAGCTATCGACCTCAAATAGGTGCTTCTAATTTAGAGTAATAAGTGGAGGTGGACTAACAAGTTGTTGAGGGTCAGAATGTTTGCTGATTGGCAGGTGTTCAAATACTTATTTGCAGCAGTAACAAATTATTGTGGAGGTGAATAA
>BRDA01006044.1:15622-32212 GCA_036984385.1 Crenuchus spilurus | reverse complement strand
ACACACACACACACACACACACACACACACACACACACACACAAATATATATATATATATATATATATATATATATATATTTAAATAGACATCAAGTGTATCACAGTGCGTGTAATACAGTATATGCTTAAAATGCAATGTATGTTTTCATAATGCATTCAATACATAATAATTTAATAAATTATCAAAAGCAGCAAACAGTGAAATCCTTAACAGCTTTACTGAAAAAACATTTTTATAATACTTTTTTTACTATAAAAAAAAATCAAGTAATAAATAATACTGAAATAAAATAATGTAATTTGCCCACAACAGACTCACTGTGTCAGTGCTACACACCTGTACACTCTGTAATGTCTCATATATCCGATCCAAGCTCGTGCTCATTTTCCTGTTTTCAAGCTATGGATTGTGATTCTGCATAAGCTTGGTTAAATTAAGTCAGAGGTTAAAATTAAACTAAAGCACACAAGCATCCAGTAAGTAACAATCAATATACATGATAAAAGACATCAGTGTGGCTTCTACTGTTCAAGTCATTGTTCCAAACGTCAGCAATTACCTACCTTCACTCAGTCCAGAGCCTGTCATTCCTCCTGCCGTCTCAGACCTCAGCAGTAAGTCTATTATGTTGAATTCTTTGATGGATATGTAAAAATAACAATCCCTCTGCACATCTGTGTTGTAATGTGAGGACAATCTGCCTGTAGCAACAAGAAGAACTCTCTGAGAGGAGAATGTGTTAATGAGGGCCAGAGATTAAACTGATCAATTAAAGCCCGGTTACTCTCTTAACTGGTGGCTTTCTGTTTGCTAACACTTAACAAGCAGCCTTTGGTTCTTTTCACAATGCATACAGAGCCCACATGAGCAAAAAACAGTTGACTTTCAGATAATTGCCCCCGTTTTCTTTCATGACCTGTCAATGGACACTCCTCATTCTCTACTGGAAATGTCTTAACGTCATTTAAAGGACAATGAATAGCTTTCCTTCAGGCTTATTCTTCAGCATCATCATCAAAAGTGCTCTCTCTCTTTCTCCCCCCCTTTCTCTCTCTGCGAGGGTGGGTCGTGGGTCTATATATGCCCATGTATGTAACAGCAACATTTCTGATTCTACCAATTTTTCACTCTTCTCTGTCTCTGCCATCACATGCAGGTGAGTATGTAACTGAATAATTTGTAAACATGATGTCTAAAGGCTGTAGTTTTCATTGCTTATATGCGTAATGAGGGAAACATAATCAGGCTTTACATTGCTATTATCTAACTGCTTTAATCCTGAATGTTTTTTACAGAAATAAAATTTGTAGTGCTGCTTCACTGAAGTAGCACAGAGGTGCTCAGATTAACAGAATTCTGTCTGTTTAGATGGTTTCAATTGTGTTTTGAATATAATTTAATTGAATTTATTTATTAGACTATCATTCGTAGTGATGCTTTTTTTAGAATCTCAATTGACTTTCATCCTAACCATTTTTATTTTCTGTTCTTAAAGGTATGCGTCCATCCAGCACCATGTCCTTTGAACAAGGACTAGAACGTGGCGTGCCATGGGGCCGTGACCTTTTTACATTTGTAACATCAGCAGCTGGTCATATGATGCGAACACTACAAAGGCCACGCAAGAACAAGCCATCCAAGAGACAGGTCAACCACCGCAGGTTTCTCCACAACATGATCCAAAGGTGAGAGAGAGAGAGAGAGAGAAATGTATAATTCTTTAGCACAATGTTTTGCTCATCAACATTTGTTTATCATAGGAAATTTGCAGAGATCGAGGCAGCCAATCAGCAGCTGGCCTCAGCTCTTTTTTCAGCAGACGCTTCACACACTGATTCAGACACCAAATCATCACACAAAAACCAATCAGTCAAAAACCTGAAAAAAGGTAAAGACTTTGGTGGTTCTTTCATAGTTTCAGTTTCTGAGTTAATCAGTAAGTGGTTTTGATAGTTTAAACCTTACTGTACATCAAACAGCTCTTCATGGTTCCTGAATGTAATCCACTCATATCACTTCTGTTTCTTGCAGCCACAAATAACTCAGAAACACCTGCAAAACAACAAGATGAGGTTAATGACGGCAGGACATTAACCACTCTTGATGTTAACTCTGACAAATATCTCTTAAAAACCAAACCTCTGAATCATCTGAACAGTGCAGAAGACAGTCAGCCCAGGAAAGGTGTGGAGGAGATTAGACACAGTCTTGACAACTCCCCACATCAAAATACTGACTTCAACTGTGAAAGTGAACAAATTCAGTCCACAAGTGCTGAACTGGACAACTTGACACAAGTTACCAACATCATTCTCGAGGACAATATATTCTCTTGGCTTGAAAGTATTGAAAGAATAAGACAGAATTCAGATGTAAATATGACGAAATCCTGTGAAATGGAACAAGAAGAAGAGTATTTGGGTATAACGTTGTTTGATATGTCACCAACATCACCAGCAGTGTCTCCCTTGTCTTTGGACTCATGCGATTTTGAAGAACAAACGCAGCCAGACAGTGATCACAAATCTGAAATGCAGCACATCACAGAGTGTCTACAGACGGATGTCATGGAGAATCTTGAGCTGCTAGAGTCCTCAGAAGGATATCTGCAGAGCCACCATCATGACCAAAAGAACATTGCTAGTGCTTTGCACATGCAGAGAGAAGAGGAACTGAGCTGTTTTCAAGATGACTTTACATTTCATTACACCCCACATGAAGGCTACATCATGGACAACCAAGCAGTCTGTGATAGCGGAAATATCACTGGAGGACTGGAGGATGGGCCACTGCTTGCCACATTTCTGGAAAGTTCTGTAAAGGATCTTAATGTGGAGCTAAACTTAAGAGGAAATGTTGCCTGTGAATCTAGTTGCCTACAGAATCATGTAAGATATGCTACTGGACTGAAAAATGACTCTTATGTAAATCAGCCTGGCTCTAGTACAACAAACAAGAAGGAAGGACAGTGTTCAGTCAATGGCACTTGGAGCATGTTGGAAAAAAACTCAAATGTCTTGGAACAAGGTTACTTTTCAAACCATGACCTTGATATCCATGTTATACAAAGCCTTGAGCATGGACCCACAAACCAGAGCCTAACTAAATATTGGAAACAGCACAATGTTCTCAATGATAATACTCTAAGCAAGGTGATAGACCCTTATTACGAGATAACAGATGCAGAAAAGAACACCATTGAGGTAGGAAGTACTCTGAATCACAATTCTGCCTTTGCTACCCCTCCAAATGCACTTACATTAACCACAGTCAATTGCTATGGCTTTGACATACCAACACAAGCCAATAATAATTACAAAGGTGACTCTTGTTCATACTCAAATGGTGAAGGAAATGAGTGTATACCCAGTTTTGATGGTGTGGCCCAATCATTTCCTGCCCCTGTTCATAAACCACACCCTCATTCAGTTTCAACTCCTCCTCTGAATGATGATTGGCTGTTCAGCAACATAGTAGCAGAGGAAGATTTCAGTGCTATGGTCAGATCACCAGAATGTACCTACTGTTAAAGGACACACACAACATAAGTTATGATGTGGCTAGAACACATTTAGTCAAGCATCCTAATTGGACAAGTATAGCAAATATGGTGATGTTAGAATGAAGAACATTAATTTTTAACAAGAGTTTGTAGTGAACTGGGAAAATTTGTTTTTAGCTCCAGTGCACCAGTACCCTGAGCTTAAATAAAGGTGATTGATTGATTGATTAAAAAAAAAAAAAGGTTGAACTGTAAAGCTGTTAAAGAATAATTTTAATTATAGGATTAATTATAGCATGGAGGTCCGATCTTAGACAAGATTCAAGAGTCAAGCAATTTTGTAATTTTCTTGAACATACCTGATTCATGGTATCCACCATGTTTAGTAGAAATTGTATTTACAATTATACAATTTATGTAAAAAAAATGACACATTGGTATTCTAGCTTACTACTACAGCAAGAATTAGATTTGAAACAACATACAGTCTATTTTTAATATCTTTGATTGTTTTAAGATTTGAATTTGTGTTAAGGTGATTTTTAATATATTAATTCCCAAATGATTTGTCTGTTTTATTTGTGAAGTAATTAATGAATTTCACTCTATTATGCACTAGTCATTTAGACTGAATCCAAAATCATACGGAAAATAGAGAACAGTATTCATATTGATTGGTCATTGTGCAATGGTTTTTACATTTTAAACTATGAATTACTTGCAACTCATGTCTTTTAATGTACAAGTGTTTGATTAATGGGTCCATAGCAATTATTATGGAAATTATTCGCAGCTTTGTGGTCATTTCTGTGAAATGTTATTGTCTGTGTATGATGTAAATTAAATTAAATTAAATATAATTAAATGATCAACAACAGGGATTACAGTTTACCATATTATAGCAACACATTCACATTATTGGTTGGGTTAAATATTTTTCTATTATTAATAGACAGCTAAGGTACTTTTATTATAATTCATGTCTGTGCACATTATGAGTGGATCCTTATTTGAACACATTTTTTTTTCACACACTTTTGAATATATTTTACAATTAGTTTCCATAGACTGATTTTACAAAGGGAGGACGTCTGTGTTCTGTGATCTTTGTTTTGTTCAATTCACTTTAAAGAGGCTGTTTGTTTTACTTTAACATTTATTTTAATGCCAGAGTTTTAATGGCAGGCCTCATTAATTATTAAAACATGTAACACTGGCCAATATGAAGCTTCAAAATGTACTCAATGTCTGTCCGTGTACATGTTTAAGAGGTAGAATGAACCACGCATATTCCAAAACCAATGACATACAGTATATTAAAATTCACTCCAGTCAGACTTTATCCATGTAGCCAAATTAACAAACATGAAAGCAAATAAACAAAATAGTTAAAAAGGCAAAAACATAGAATCAAAAACCATATATTCTAGACATCACCAGTTTTTCCATTAATAAATACAAACGGCATTCTGCGTTCTCTCTGTCCACCATTAATCTCCTCACACATTCATTACACTGCAGTCAAAAAATCCACCTAGGCTAATCCATCTTTGTCTAGACTAGTTCACTGTTGTCTAGAGAAAAATGTGGGTGATAAAAATAAATAAATAAATAACTAAAAAACAATTAGTTAAACAAATTTGCGCAAAACAAGAGTCTCACATTTAATTCACTGGGGGGTTTTGAATTCAGCAGGGACTTTTGTATTCAAATGTCATAAATGAAATACAAAAAAAAGTTCAATACAGCCCTCAGTATATCCAATCAATTTCAAAAGACTAAGATTTAGTGCAATTTCTCCTTCTAACTGGAAAAATTAACTGTTCCTTTCCATTTAAATGACAACATTATATCAGAATTAGTAGTAGTAGTTTTAAAAACCCTTTATACAAAACAAACAAGATAATATTGTTTTAGAACAGGGCTAATTTATATCAACCTTTAATCATAAGGGTCATTTTATGAAGTCACGTTCTCTTACAATAAGAAACAATGTATACTGTACAGTTGTACAGTTGGCTGAATGCAGTGTGCCAGTTTGGTTAGTGAAAAATAAATATTGCTGGTTAAACAAGGTCAAGCCTAGTTAATCAGCATTCACAGCACCAGTGGATCTAAGGAACTTTGTTATTGCACAAAGAAGTAATATTAGCAAATGACACAAAGCAGGTAGGCAAACACGTAAATTGTACTATATCTAGTTTTCTTACAACATACGTCTAATGAACTGAAGGTGCAAGGTTGTAATAGTTTGTTTGGTCCTAATTCTAAAACTGCCATCCTGCTGATATTGACCAGTGTCTGAACTTTAAGGTACATTTCAGAACATTTCACAAGTATAGTCTTTAAAACAGTACCAGTGTCATTTTTGTCCTGATTACTTGGGACTCTCTTAAGGAAAGATGTGACAAAAAAGGTATAAAACAGAACTAGCAACTAGTAATAGATAAAATATGAGAAAAAGAGCAGCTTTTAATTTGAGGTGAATAGAAGAGATGACACCAGGGAAAGGCCTTATGTTAGTCCACAAATCAGGGACTAACCAATCAAACCTCAAAAGGGAACACATTCGTTAGAGGACTTTTAGAGACTTTTCTGTGTGGTTTACTGTAATGTAAGTTACACATTAAACCACACAGTTATATTCAGTAAAAAAAAACCATAAGGCTCTCTTAGCCAATGAACTTTTTTGACAGAATACACTGTCAATGAAAACAATACTTCAACCCTCATTTTTACCATTGAGCTACAACAGATTCTATTCTACTGTGGTCTAACACTCACTAGTTCATCATTTGTGCAGAAAAAAACAGCTAGGATGAAAGGGAATTCTGGGAAGGCTCTAGGTGTTCGCTGGGGAGAGAATTCAAAATGCCTAAACTACAGGACTGTACTGCTATCTAACTACTGTGGAACTGCCTTAGCTGAAATCCCTTTGTTCATCCATACGCCACAGATTTGGTAAAACATAAAAGCTTTGTTCAATAAATAAAAAAAGAATAATCTTAAATGCAATTTAAAATTGCAGTGACCAGTGAAAAGTTACCAGTCTGCCTCATTTCATCATTCATAGACTTGGCTGTTTAGTGTAATATTTATCATCTCATGGCCCTAACTTTCCTGTCACTCTAGATTAATGGTATCTTTAAGAAACTGCATATACCAGTGTTACATACAATCTTCTCCCTCCTGACCTGATCTCAGTAACTTGAATTGCGAACCTGGCTTTCAGTTAAAACTGTATAGGCAACAGCCATGACATATTCTTATAAACATGAAAATGATTGAAATATAAATAAATAACATGAACAATGAAAATGTTCAGCTCGATAGGCATTACAATTAATCTGTCTGGAACTGGTAGTGATAGGAGAAGTAAGAGGAAGTTTAGAAATCCTAACTGTCTAACTACTCACAGTCTACATAAATTAACTTGTTTCATAATTAATGTCCACTGACCTAAAAGAGCAAGGCCAGTATCTAAGGTACCCTGGATGTAACAGGAAAAGGCCTAGCTTCCCAAAAACACTGCATCTTACCTATGATGATTATTTGCATTTAGTCATTTGGGAAATGCTTTAGATAGACCTTATAATGACCTTCCACAACACTTTTGGGGAACTCACCCCACAATAGATATCACTAATGTTTCTAATGCAGTTTGTGCCAATGTGAAATACCATTGAATTATTACTGTTACGTACATGAAATATGAAATCTTATTTATCTTCTAATGTCATTTTTTGTATTTCTGCATGTTTTTCATAAAAGTATTTTCTACATTTTCTGATTTTTTCCCCCCTTTTTTTCTGTTGGTTTGCAAATTCTGCCCTCTTGCCTTATTGTTCCTGCTGATGCCAAACATGTAAAGGCTGGCTCATATTGGCAGATATATCACAGTAGATAATTTTTTCTCTCTCACTTTCTTGTTGATGTTCAAAATTGCGTAAAAAAAATGTATACTAAATCATGCTATAAACGTTTTAAAATTTCTCTTGTTACTTTGAAGTTGCTATGAGTAATTATAATTTATTCAGCAATAAGATAAATACTTTGAAAAAAGTTAACATTTCTTTAAAATGTTAATTTGTAGGGCCTGAAATTGATTTTACCAAAAGCAAGAGAGAGAGAGAAAACCTTCTGAGATTAATACTGATCAGCAGCTGAACCATTCATGCAAGCATAGTTAACAAGCTGAAAAATGTCTGACCATGATTTTCTACCTGATTGCCATCATAAACATGCAGACTGCCCTTAAACACATGGCTTATGGTTGATTGAAAGAGCGCTTAGGGTTGATGCAGCCATCTTAACTTTGCCACATTAAGCCTGATATACATTGCACTGATATGTGGCTTTTCTAGTAAACATTAATGGTATTCCCATTAATGGTATTTCTTTTCCACTTCAGGAAATTAATTGCAGTCCTTTTTCAACATCTAAGTACAGGACCAATTTCAACAATGCTATTTATGTGAGAGCATTATTTTCATCATAAAAGCTCATGTACATTTTTCTTTATTTACGTCAGTCTTGAATGCAGAGGTATACTCAGTGCAGTTGGGATTCTCTGACTGGAGTGCTGTTAGTTAACTTGATTCATTTGTCCATCTCCCTGTCCACTGTCCTCCATCTCCCATCATTCTCTCCTCTGGTCACTCAGTGTCTGCAAGGCTGTAGGGGGGAGGTGGCCCTAGGGCATTTTCAGAGGGCACAGGGGTCCCAGGAAGGCCGCTGGAGGGTGTAGGGGAAGCGGGAGGTTCTTCAGAGTCAGAGTTCTCCTGAGAGAGATCATCCACCAAAGCTCTCCGACCTCCACGTACTGAGAGAGGGAGAGGAGCACGCCTGATAGAAAGAGTGGACAGAAAGACAGAGTGAAACAGAGGGGGAGATTAAATGTAAGAGATGAAAATATGCATGGATACAATAATGTTGTGAAATGAGAGTAAAAAAATACTAGGAAAGGAAAAAATGTTTACTAAAACCTAAGATAGCCATGTCACAGATGTCCCCAGATTTTCTGTCATTGGCTCAGAGATATTTTATCTCTTGAGCAAAATAGGTGCTGCATTTTTAAAATCTCACACATTAACTTTTCATTTCCAATAATTTTCTACAAACTGATCTAACACATACAGTATGGACACACAGTCACATGCACACATATTAAAAACCTACTTGTCGGCCCTGGGTCGCTCTGTGCCGCTGAGTGGGTGTAGGAGACAATTAAAACACATACACACACAAGGACACAAACATGCAAAAATGTTAGATATGGATGATTAAATGAACCATGCATAAACAAACGTAGAAACACTGGTACAAGCAAATGCATCAACATGATGCAATCAACAAAAATATGAATAGCAAATTACACTACAGTTCTCACAATCTATACCAACAGCACATATAACCATATGGTTATGGCTGTGTGCAAACCAGCATATGTTGAGTTTTGGAAGCTGGTAGGCTATTCAAGGTGTATCGCCAGCTAAACCAGCACCTGACCAGCACTAACCAGTATAAACAAGCTTATACCGGGCATATCTTGCTGGGTTTTTTTCCAGCAGGATCATGCTGTCTCACCTCTATGTCTCCAACATATAGACCTATGCCTCCAGTCTTACCTGAGCTGGGAGCGCAGGGCATTCAGCTCACGGGTCATGCTCTGCATGCTGTCCCCCATCTCTTCCAGCTCACGTTGTAGTTTCCTACGCTGCGCATTTGTGCGGGAGTTCTCCTCTTCCACCTCCTCTAGCTGTCTCTTTAGCTGCCGCAGGCGCCCCATTGACTTATCCAGCTGCAGACAGAAACAACAAAAATAAATAAATAAATAAATATCTTGTATATTTGAGGAAATACTTAAAGAAACTAACAACACAAGTGTCATTTATATTATAACTAAACTCTATGAATTGTCTACATCAATATTTTGCTCAAGTTTATGACATTCACATTGTATGATAGTGATGGAGACATACCTGTTCTCTGTACTGGTCTGCGTGTCTCCTCTCATCCTCTACCTGCATCACCACTTCCTTCAATTTCTTCTCTGTTTTCCGAACCAGTTTGTTGGCTACTGCACGCTCCCTTAGAGACAGAGAGTCAAATACTGATATCAGGACTCTGCCCAAATACATGCTGAATTAACCTTTATGTTGATGTACATGTAAAAGAATGTACCTTATGTTCTTGAATGTACATTTTTCAAATTTCATATTGCACATTTTACTACATGTACATCGATGTACAGAAAAATGACTGACTTGAAGTATATGTTAAGGTGGCACAATTTTACAGTTAGAAAAATATTCCTGGACCTTGGGGCTTAGACTTTCCTATAAAAGAAAAAAAGCCTTATTTAGCTAAATACAATGGGCTATAGTCTAAAAAAATCTGTGAACTGACATATGATATCTAGCAGGATAGTTTGCACACCATCAAAATACTCTTTTTAAATGTTAAGTATTTAAAATAATCAGCTGGGGAAAAAAACGTATATGCTTAACAGAAAGATTTTGCATTATGAAAAATATCACATCATGTCTCAAGTGAAGCTGCTAATCATGAGCAAATCCATACGCACTGTCTCTCTTGTTCTAGCTGTTCCTCCATGGCTTCTATCTTGGACTCCAGCGCAGCAACACTGACACGATGTTTTCCTCTCACAGCTCCTTCCAGCTCTGTCAGCCTGGTCTTCAGCTCCTTGTTCTGCCTCTCAAGACTCTCTCGTGCACCCTCACTCTTCTGGGCCAATGTCCTCTCCCCAGCCAGCTGCACCGTCAGAGTCTCCAACTGAACAAAATGGCACAAGACAGTGAATCTGAGTAAGATTTGAGCTAGATTGCTGCATCAATAATGTATTAATAATTATTTATTTAATAATCAATTATTTGTCAGTATCAACTAGTACAACACCTGTGTTTTTAAAAACTATCTCTTATTATGATTTGAATTCAGTTAAGTTATTGTTGTATGTATAGACAAGCAATAGATATAGTGCTTTATATAACAGTTAGTTCCGACCTCACAATCTGATTGGTTGAGAAGTATTCTAACCGTGCTGATATTCGTGATAACAGCACGGCCTTCTCACACTAAAGCTGTATCATTCCGCGGATGCGTTGCCTAGTAAAGGCATATACACACACATTTTTGTATCTGTGCTTATACAACCTGCAGAAATGAATCAAATGGATGCCTTTAACATAACATTTGACCTGCAGCCAGTTTGGACAGACTCTGAAGAAGAGTGTGACTCCACACCTGCATCAAATTCTGGACCTACGAACACCACGAAAACTGTTAGGTCGACTACAGTGACGGCAGATCAACTGAACGAGCTGGAACTGGCTCTAAATGAGCAAAATACAATTCGACAAACAAAGTGGGCTACAAAGTGCTTCACGGACTGGCTCTTACAAAATGACTTTATTTTATATTTTTTTTTCCCGCATAATCTTGGTGTTAGCCTATATAAACTATATGCCGTATTGTAGCCTTTGAGGCAGGCCAGGGAACTGTTACAGTTACACTTGTGGGACTGCTTTTTGGCGGAAGGCCGTATTAAAGCATATTCTTTATGAATTTCTTGAGGTTCTTTGATTTCTTTTTTTTTTTCATTTATTTTGTAAAAAAAAAAAGCTGTTGTATAAAAGCAATAGAACACTCGAGGTCTACAACCAAATCACAGCCGTGATGTTATTCACGATAACACACTCCTTCTCATGTTCTATTGCTTAAATATCTAAAAAATAATATCACAAAAAATTAATTGTTCAAATTTTAATTCAAATTTAAAACTAAAAGAAAATTATATTTTACATTCATTACATGTAACGTGAGCTGTAAAGCTTTTTTATTTTAATGCTGATCATCATGGCTTATAGACATAACATTTCATTTCCAATTTGAATATTACTATTCAAACAATATCAACAATTTTAAAAATGGCTTGAGATATGTCACTTTATGTGTATTAAAATACTTGTGATATATAGTCTAAAAAACTAGTTTTTATATATAGTCTAGGCTATTAAATTTTTAATCTGAATTTCATATGTATAAGCAGTAAGGACTATGTGTACCTGTAGTGTGGTCTTCCTCTGCCTCTCAGCCAAAAGCTCAGCATTGCTTTGTTCCTCTTCCAGCTCTTCCTCCAACTGACTGATCCTAGTCTCCAGACGCCTCTTTTCCTCACATAGAGCTGACCTGTCGAAGAAACATTGGGGTTACTCACAGAAACAGACATACAGGCTCAGGCACCTTCATACACATTACACAGAGGCAGATTCTTACTTCCCACTGTTAGTGTTGAGAATTTCTTCAGCCATTTCATCTCGCTCCTGCTGAGCCTGCCTTCTTGACCTGTCTGAAACTGCCAGCTCCTGAGGGAAAAACAGGCATTGCACATCAGATTGAAAAAACATATCTTTCCATATTTAAAAGTGAATGCACATGCATAAACCTTCATATTGTATAACAAACCTCTGTCAGCTGCAGTAGTTCTGCCTCCAGGGTCTGCAGGCGTTTCTCACTGTCTTTTGATTGGGCAACAACTTCATCTCGGGCCAACTTAGTTTCATCCAGCTCCCGCAACACCTCCTTCATCTGAGCCTGAGCAGACAAGCAATGGAACATCATCACAAACAAGGTGTTTAAAGTTCATATTTAAGAATACACTACTATAGACCACTCCAAATACAGCAGAACTAGTTCATCTTATACTACATGAGAATTGCAGGAGATACAGGATAACTAATGCTTCCTGGGCAGGTTCAAAGAGAGTGAAACTAGTGCTACTAGTTTGTGTACACTTGACTGTGGTATGATACTGTTGTATGTATTTTCATTAGTTAATCTTTTCTTAAGCTAAACCATTATATTGCTTTTCATTTGTTTTGCACAATGTAATAGAATAACCCCTGCTCTCAATGTCCTTCTTTACCTGTAGACGTTTCAGTTGCCGGAGAGCCTCTTCTCTGCCACGTGTGGCTGCCTCCACCTGAGACTCTGCCTCCTGTAGCTCTGCCTCCATTTGCTTCTTGACGGACAGTGCTTGAGCTCTCTGAGTCTTCTCCTCTTCTAATAAAGCTTCCAGCTCACGCACCTACAGAGACAGAGCAAAGAGAGAGATAGAGTTTGTGTCTGAATGTGTGTCAGAATCTTCTTTGGCAATTAATATACTTTGTATATCCCTGATGTCAATTTATTTGGTTTACAATACAATTTGAAATTCTTGTATTCACAGCAAGGGTACTCTCATATTTTAAGCACAGAACAAAAATACCAAATCAGTCAGTTCATTTGATAACAATGCCATACTTGTTTATTGAGGGCCCTCCTCTTCTCCTCTCCTTTCTCCTCTTTGGCACTTATCTCACGCTCAAACTGGGCACGTAGGGCCTGCAGTGTGACCTCCAGTCTGAGTCGGGAGTTTTCAGCCTCAGACAGCTCCTCCTCCAGCTCCTGTGTTTGTTCACGTAGAGACTGCGCCTCCACCTCCAGAGCTCGCCGTGAACGCTCCAGCTCATGCACCTGAGAAGCACATAGGTAAAATAACACAAAGTATGTTCACTTGATTTAGCAGTTTTAAAATGTCTAGATAATATTATTAATAATTAAACAATTGCATTATCAACAAACAGTGCTACCAGTTGGAGGACTGAACTGTTATTAAAAGGTTTATTAGTTAACTCCTTAAATAATTAATCTTCAAGGCTTTAGTAATTACTACACATTGTTCAGTACAAACTTAATATACAAGTTATGCATATGTGAGAGTGAACTGAACTGAAGGTATGTTGTGACATTTTCTAATAAGTGTTAATGAGTATTGACTGAATAATTTTGAGCCATACATTCTTGCCCACATCATCCTGGGCATTGACAAGCTGCTCCATGTCAAGACGTAGTTGCTTATTGGTTCTTTCCAGCTCATCACGCTGCTCAGATGCTTCTTGTAACTCTCGAGACAAAGCTAGGAAGCGAGTTTCTTTCTCCCGACTCTCAGCCTCTGCTCGGTCTCGCTCTTCAGCCAGCCGAGCACTCACTGCCTTCTCCTCTGCTAGACACTGTGTTGGTCACAGATCAGAAATTAGAGATACAGCAAAGCACATTACAACAGTTTAGAATGACTTTGTCGGAAACTGCCTATTACATTCATAGTCCTGTTTTGAAGGGAAGTTGTCAAGCTTAGATCAATGTTCTCCTTTAACTGACCAATACATTTTTAGACACTGATTTTTAATTAAAAAATATGTAGTTCTCCTAAGAAAGGTCTTTAAATTTTCACAGGCAATTAGCCATCAATGTATTAACCATCTATCAACTCCAGTTCTCCCTCTCTCACCTGATCAAATTTCTTCTGTCTCTTCTCCAAAGCAGTGCAGTTCTGTCTCTCCCTTTGTAAGGCAATGGTCATGTCCTCAATCTCCTCCCTCAAACGCTCCTTCTGACGCTCCACTCGATCTTTCTCCTCCTCTTTGGCTCTTTCTCTTTGAGTGGCATTCTCCAACTCCCTCTGCAGCTTCCTTCTGCTCTCCTCTCCTGCTTCAACTGCTGAATTTACTTCTTCAGACTGCCTCTTTAGCTCAGCAAGCTGAGTACAAGACAGATAACAAGAAATCACAATGACTTCAAATGTAACAGGAACTAAACCAAACATTAAGATATGAATTAACTTTTTTTTTTTTGCTCAATATTGAAATAATAAAAAAAAACATCTCTGTAGGTAAAATAAACTCAGGCCATATTTATGAGTTACATTCAAAATAATTTTGGTTGCATGGAAAAAGTACATTTGTGAGTTTAGGTGTGTGAATTACAAACCTGTTGTGTGGAATTTTGAATCTGGCGTGTGAGCTCCCTGGTCTTTTCCTGCTCCTCCTCCAGTCTCTCTATGAGAGCCGCTTTCTCCTCCTCTAGTGCCCGTACACGGGAGCCCAAAGCCAGCTTCTGACGAGTCTCATCCTGCAACAGTTCCTGCAGCACCACACATACACATTCTCATTCAGATCTATTATAATCGTAGTTCACATTTAGCCTTGGAGGACACTGTCCTTTGATCAGTTAACTTGAGCAATTAATGGGACTTAAAAAAGTACTTCAGTGTCACAGTTCATACACAGTAGCACCACAAACACACACACACACACGCAAACAAAAAAGCGTGCACACGCACACACACACACAAAATAAACAAACATATATAGATGTTTAATTACCTGGGCATCATGTAACTGGCTCTCCAGGCTGCTGACCTCTTTGCTCAAACGAAGAGATTTGGTATCTGATGAGGACAGAGAGCTGGAAAGAGACTCTATTTCCAACTGAAAGACATGGAAGGGAGAGAGAGCCAGAAATGAATTATCAACATTAAAATAATTTGTAGACGGACTCCAGTTCCACACATATTCTGAAATATTCAAAGACTGCAGAAGAAGCCCTTGTCTAAGGTGTAATTCACTAGCAAAAAAAAGCTGGCCATTTAAAAAGGGATTCATGTGTTTTGAGTAAATGACTACTTGATGCAAAAAACAGCTTATAACACAAACACAGCACATGAGCAATACCTAATAAATATTTTTTTTTTCCATAAACCATTTAAATACATAAAGAATAGACAGATTAATTACTGTATTACTAAAAATCATCACCTTTTTTGCATAGCTGCAACTGCTATATGCATAGCTAACAGCCATTTCTGGGCTTTGGCGTCAGAAAACTGTCAAGTCAAATTTATTTATAAAGCGCTTTTTACAACTGATGTCACAAAGCAGCTTTACAGGGTTAGTAATAACAAAACTCCAAATCCCCCAGTGAGCAAGCCAATGGCGACAGTGGCAAGAAAAAACTCCTTCAGGACTGGAGGAAGAAACCTTGGGAGGAACCGGACTCACATGGGGGACCCATCCTTCTCTGCTCAAATAATTATAAGTTCTTGATAAATCACATAATTCTATGATGCTGTTGTAAAACAGTCCCTCCCACACCACCCCTCTTAATGGGCTTGTTGTTTAGGGATGTGGTCTTGAGACCAGAAGGTCGCTGTTTTGATCTGCAGGCAGGTCATGACTGAAGTGCCCTTGAACAAGGTGACTAACCTCCAACTGTTCACTGGGCACATATTCTCACAGTTTAATGTGTTCACTGGTGTCTGTGATTCACATGGTGATTCATGTATGGTTTAAATGTGAAGGTTAATTGTGAAGGGGCAATCACATTGGCAAAGTTGAATCTAACAAAATCTAATCTAACAAAGGCAGGCTGTAAATGTTAGGTAGGTATTTGTGTTGACAGAAAAGCATCATTAAATACAAATTACATATAATCAGTTCCAACTTTCTGATAGAGATTAAACTCAAGTCAACACTAATACATCTCAATCTTTCATTTGTCAGTTACTCCTGTACCTGGAGTTTGTGGAGTCTGTCCTCCCTTTCTTCCCTTTCTCTCTCAGCCTGGGCCAGACGAGCAGTGAGCTCCTGAAGTTGTCCCTCGGCTCTCTTCCTGCCTCTCTCACTCTCCATCTTCCCTCCCTGCAGGGTCTTCAGTTCAGCTGTCAGATTCACACGTTCCTCCTCCAGCACAGCTTTTGCCTTCTCCAGAGACTGACGAGACTGGTGGTTCACAAAAAACAAGTTATAGCAGCACATACACACATATCATCATCAATGCATGAATATGAGCTCATTCAAGTACACATTTTCTAAAAGTTCTGAACCACAGACTCAGACTCACTCTTTTGGCATTGTCCAGTTGCTCCTGTAGTGATTCAATAGCAGCACTGTGCTTGACTCTGAGCTCAGAGAGCTGGACTTCATGACGTCGAGTGTCCTCCTCAACCATTCTCTGGAGCTCTGACAATTCAGCCTCACGCCGAGACCTACAAACATACACAGGTAAACGAGTAAAGACAACAGTATATGTCATGTTCATAATGCTAAGTATGCTTAGTTTACTGCTACTTGCAATGTCTGGCTCTGGAACAATGACATTACTTAAAACATTTTAGTAATATTTTGTGAAGGTACAAACCGGATTCCAAAAAAGTTGGGACACTAAACAAATTGTGAATAAAAACT
>BRDA01006044.1:1449-15522 GCA_036984385.1 Crenuchus spilurus | reverse complement strand
ATATTAGATGTTGGCATCTCCACATCATTGCATTCAGTTTTTATTCACAATTTGTTTAGTGTCCCAACTTTTTTGGAATCCGGTTTGTAAATAAATGCAATGTATTATATCAAATATTAGAGCTGAAACAACTCACTTTTCTGCATAACTGGGGAAATACCGGTCCTGTAAATCTTTGAAGATCTATGGTGTCTTTTTTATTTTTTAGCAAATGTTGAGTAAATTCCCATAGACTTCATAAGGCTACAGTTTAAAGTGCCTCACTTTACAACCATAACAATTTTACTCATGTTTTTTCAGTATTTGTGTGTTTGCAGAGAATACCTTATCCTCAAACCTCATCTTACAAAATACACATTATTATCCCTCTCCTGTATTATACACATCACTCACACTCACACACACCTGAGCTCTTGCTGGGCAGCTGTGGTGTCCAGTGTGTCCTCCAGTTCTGTCCTGAGAGCCTCTAACTCCTCTCCTAGATCTCTCCTCTGCTTCTCAGCCCTCTCTCTCATCCCTCGTTCATTCTCTACCTCTTCCTTAAGTTCAGACACCTGTGACATGGCCTCCCTCAGAGCGCGCTGTGCCTCTGCACGCCGAGCTCCCTCCTCCTCCAACCTGACAATGTAAGAAATCACAGAATTGTGCCACTGATAAATTGTATTATTATTCAATAAGGTGAATGGTAATGTCAGGGGTCTCTGTGTAACCTCTGTGTGTTTATCGTTTATAGCTCTTATCCAGAGTGACATACAAAAGTGCTTTGTTTCCAGACAAGGTGTGCATGTGTACCTTGTCTGTAGTGTGGTGATCTCTTTCTCTCTGTTGGACAGGCTACCGCGAAGTTCTGTGACTAGCAAACCCAGATCAGTCAGCTGCTCCTGAGCCTCTGCGGCCTCACCCTCCATACGTCTTCTCCATTTCTCCTGCTCCAGGCGTCCCTGCTCCTCTCGCTTCAGACGCTCTGATGGAAAGCAAAGTTGTGAAACGATGGCATTTTGAAAAAGCACAAACTTTTCCACACAAATTCAAAAAGTAAGTGTTCTCATAATGTTAATACCATACTGACAAAGCAGCGAATTATGATTAATAAATAGGCACCAATACCTTCCAGGTCAGCAATGACAGCTTCCTGTTTGTTTTTAAGTTTGTTGAGACTCTTCACCTTCTCCTCTTCTTCAGTCAGCTGATCAGTCACCTCATTCAACCTTTCTTCTAACTGCTTCTTCTCCTGAAATAAGGAAGAGAATGAGAGGCAGAAAAAAGTAAGAATGCGCATACATGAAAACATCAAAATCCTGTTCCAGTTATGCTAGTTTAAACTTTAGACAAAAAATTAAGCATAGTTATCACGCCTCCAGTCATGGATCACCCGAGCCGCTGCTTTCCTGCTAATTTGTCATGTGTTTCACTTTCACGCCTCTGTCACGTCCTGTGAATGTTTCCACCTGTTCCTCATGTGTCACTAGATTAAGGTCGCTCATTTCTGTGATGCTCTGGATGAGGCAGGGATGAAGGGACAAGAACACAGGTAGGTCCACATGACACGTTTATTCAATACGACGTAGTTTATAAATGTGATTGAATGTATCTAGCTGTGTGTAACTACGTCGTATTGAATAAACGTGTCGTGTGGACTTACCTGTGTTCCTGTCCCTTCATCTCTGCTACATCCGAAGCATCACAATAGTATTTAACTGATAGTTAATAGGATTAAATTTAGTGTATTTAAGGCCAGTATTCATCTCAACCAAAAATTAGTCTATTTCAGAAGCCCAAAGTTACATGTATGTTGCCTAGCTGAGGTCAGTTGGGTGCCAATTATGCAATCAAGTCTGATTATCATTTTGTAGGCCAACAGACAAAACAACAGTGTAGCTGCTGCTGGTCAAATATGTCATGGCTCTGAAAATCATTATAGCTCTGAAATAGATGTATTGCTTGATTTGATTTGATATCTCTGAAAAATAATAAAAATACTGGATTTATGTGTTAAAATTTTTAAACCTTGTTCAGTCTGTCTCTCTGCTCTCCTGCATTTAAGGTCTCCGTCTCCAGACTCTTCACTTTGGTTTCCAGGGTAACCTTCTCTAGCAGGAGTCGCTGCCGTGCTCCCTCCTCCTCCTCCAGTTGCTCTTCTAAATCCTGGGAGGGAGAGAGATATATATTTAAGGAGCACAGACAGCACAAGATCCACACAGTCAGAACACAGTAAGCTTCTTTAAGCGGAACTGTGCCTTGGTTTGACAATTAGAGAGACAGTCAGCAGTGCTGTTAGCTCAGACAGTTTTGTTGCCACCAGTTACAATCACAGTGAGCTATGGCTATATGCTCAGAATATAATTTAAAAAACTGTCACATTTTATAGTAATTACAGATAAAGTGGCATGTTAAGCTTTTTTGTTTTATTGTTAATCAGTATGACTTACAGCTCATGAAAATCTGAGATCCAGAATCTCACATTATTAAAATATTTAATAAATGATTATTCAAACAGTATCAAAATTAAAACAAAAAAGGCTTGAAATATGTCACTTACACATAATGAATGTAAAATATATGACATCTCATTTTCAATGATGAACACAAATAACCTTTTTCCTAATATTTACATTTTTTCAGATGCACTAGTAGATGTAATTTTACTGGATGGAATGAGGTTTGAATTTTAAATGTGAAAATAATTACCACAAGCACAATTTATTGCACATTTGAATATGCTATATGTTCTTTTAATTGTCTGTATTTACAAAAAAGGACAAGATATGCCTAAAAGTTTGGCTACACCTGGACATTCAGTGGTTTTTCATTATTTAAAAATGTTCTGCATTGTCGATTAATACTAAAGTCATCTAAACCATGAATAAATACATGTGGAATTATTTAGTAAACAAGAGAGTGTTAAACAAACCAGAATATGTTTATATTTTACATGGCAGCTTTCTTGGCATTTTCTCAGTCAACTTTATGAGGTAGTCACCTGGAATGGCTTTCAGTTAACAGCTGTGTCTTGTCAAGAGTTCATGACTTTCATTTCTTGCCTCTTAATGTGTTTGAGACATCAGTTGTGTGTCTACTTTGAAGAATCTAAAATCTAAAACATGTTTTGGTTTGTTTAACACTTTTAAGTTTACTACATGATTCCTTATGTGTTATAGTCTGGATGACTTCAGTATTAACTTAGAATGCAGGGAAATAAAGGAAAACATTGAATGAGAAGGTGTGTCCAAACGTTTGACTGGTGCTATACATTTTTCCATACATTTATTTTGATAAATACAGGCGATTAAATGAGACTGTACTATATGACATTATTACTTGTGGGATTAAACCTACCGGTACATACTTTTATAAGAGGTAAACATACAGAAGCCTTTATAACAACATAATCAAGACATCTATCAGCATCACAGTCATGACAGAGTAACTGAGAGTACCACTACAATGTCAAAGCAAATCAAACCAAATTTCAAACATGCAGTACACCTATAACTTCACTCACCTGTATATGTTGCTGCATTCGTTTCTTTTCATTAGTTAACTGCACACCTCTCTCTTCCTCTTCCTCCAGTCGACCCTCAAGTTCACCTAGCACCTCCTCCAGCTCTTGCTTACGGCTGGCCAATCGTGCTCTCATCTCCTCTGCCTCAGCAAATAACTCAGCTTCTGCTTGAAGCTGGTCTGTAAGAACTGCCTTCTCTTCCAATAACTAACAGGTGAGATAAGGATGCAGTAATAATAAAAATATAGTCACTTGCTAATTTTATTCAGTAAAGCAAGACAGAGGGATTGGTGTACCTGTTGGTGTTTTCTCTCTAGATCAGCATATTCATGCTCCACTTTGCTCATATTGTCCTTGGCTTTCTGAAGTTCTGCCTCTCGAGCCTGTATTTCTTCATCCTGGCGGGTCACCTGCAGCAGTGGCTTCACCTGGGCACATAGATCAAAGTTCAAATGAACTAATTCTTATCAATGAAAGACAAAATTAAAACAGCTAAATTCCTGGTCATTTTAAAGGCATGAAATATTAAAGCTTTGTCTCTGCAATACAATAAAACTGGACATTATACTTCACAACTGTAAACCTGATGTCTGTTACCTTTGTAAAAAGTCTCCACCATTGCCAGTTGCGCAGTTTCAGATAAGCAGCACAGTTTCTCTGCATAACCCTCAGTGCACTTAGCTGCTGCTGCTTCTTTAGAAATGCCCTTTAACACACAACATTTTGTACATTAACACACAAATACACTTACAGACAATCCCATGAGATGAGTTCACATGGCTCTACATTTATTTTTAACACACTAATATTACTTTTCATCACTGCTAAAAGACCTGCCTTATTCAAGACTGTAAGGACAAAATAATTATATATATTTACTCTAGACTGACAAGAACCCTCATGCTGAAATGTTATTATTGTGAACTGCATTGTACTGTCAAGGAGTGTTTAAAGACCTTTAGTGATATACAACCACACACAGTTTAATGCACACACCTCCTGGCAAGATATCCACGGGCAGCACTTTGGAAGCGAATTATGGTATCAGTGATCTTCAGGTCCCTCTCCTCTTCCAGATGTGCTAACACTCCAGCTCTGAAAAACACTTTACTCTGGCCCACCCGGAACAGGTTCCGATCCAACTCCAGAGCACTGATCTAAGCACAGTTAAAAAAGCATTTTTTCTCAATGCAATTGTACACTATTTAATTCTATATTGTATATATTTGTACAGAACTTATATTGCTCTTTAGATAGATGGATGGATAGACGGATGGATGGATAGACGGATGGATGGATAGACGGATGGATGGATAGACAGATGGATGGATAGACAGATGGATGGATAGACAGATGGATGGATAGACGGATGGATGGATAGACGGATGGATGGATAGACGGATGGATGGATAGACGGATGGATGGATAGACGGATGGATGGATAGACAGATGGATGATGTGTTGACATGGAAACAGAGCACCCATTTGATGCAGGAGAATTCAATGCATTCCATTTTTTTTCAACACAGTGTCAGCAGTTGTTTATTTGAGATAAAGGACTGAAATGCTGGTACACACCATGAGCTCACAGGCCTGTTTCCCATCCATAAAGGTGCGGGGTATGGCATTTGGAGTCAGAATCTCATACCTAAGAGACAGCAGTAAGAATAGTCAACATACAAAAGTACCTCATACCAAAGCAGTATATGAGCAGTAAAAGCACTGAAGACAAATACTAGTGTAGGCAAATTACTGAATAAAGAGAGAAAATGAGAAGGATTGTATGGGGTATGAGAATATTCAGTTAAAGGAGAATCTAGTCAGATGGTTCTGATTGCCAACAGCCAACATGAGGAAAAGACACACAGTCACATAAACACACACTCCCACCTTTGTCTGAACTCTTGGAAGGGTATACGATTGGGGAAACCTTGTCTGCAGATTCTGATTCCCTCCAAAACTCCATTACATCTGAGCTGATCCAAGACCAGGTGAGGGGTCAATTTCCCTGCCTAGAAAAGAGGTGCAGAATCAAAAGAGTTGGTGAGGGTTGCTGGACTTAACATTACAGGTAGGATATTTGATGGTTAAGAGGTTTCACACATAATTCCCTACAAAATAAAATGAAGGTTTCATACAACCGATTATGTTTTTTAAAAATAAATGATACAGCAATTGATGATCATATTGACTACTGCCATAATATTAAAATGTTCCCTCACCCTCTTCTCATGGTTGGGGATGATGCAGCGCAAAAAATTTGGGTTGGTATTTCTTAGAGTGGCCATCAGTTTGGTCAGTGACTCTTTGTACAGCTGTCCGACTGTCCGGAACATTCCTTTTTTTGTCTTCAGCCCTGCTGCCCCAAATGTCACTGGCCCAGATCCCTCAGCCAGCCCTCCAGATGCCACTTGGTCCAGGCCCACAATCCTCTCCACTTAGGAACATAAAACAGATTAATGTTATTTAGTGGTTACATTTGTAAAAAAAAATAAAAAGATATGAGCACATGCACAATCATCATCACTATAGCACCAAACACAAAGTAAGATTACAGTGACACTGTTACAAGAAATACCAGGAGTTGGTACCATGCAAGTTCAGCAAGAGGTGACAGTATTATATAATAAATAATTAAAATCTCTTATATATATACTCATCTCATATAAACCCTATAGGCATTGTTTCACTCCAGAAAACATTCTGGAATTAAATAATTGTTAAATTCAAAAGATATGGTATACAATGACTCCCACATATGGAATACTTTCAGTGCAGTATACCATGGCATGTCAGTTAACACCTTATTAATGTTTATATGTACCTGATTTAATTTAAAATTGTAATGAAGATTTTTATTTAAATAATTTAAATAAATATACTATGACAAAACTAATTTTGTGTATATGGATTAATGAGTATATTTTGCTGCATGGTTCCATCATCACTGGAACAGTTAATGCTGTTAGTAGATACAGTCTTCATTCTACTACAACCGAGACATGAAACACAAAAACAATATAAAATATTGTTAGATATATATAAAGTAGAATTACTGAAGCAGAAATTAGTATAATAACATCACAAGCTAAAGTTGCTAAACTACTCAGCTACTGAAGCAGCAATCCAAATATGAAAATGCTACTCAGGTACTGTAATACAACATATACAGCACTAACACATACATATACAATCTAGAAGAGAATATATTAAAAGAGGCAAAAGTAACAAAAAAGCTAAAAGAAGGTGTAGACACACCATATGTGTAAGTGTTTGAGAGAAGAGTGAAAGAGCAGTAATGTACAAAAAAGGGCTGTAGAGCTGTGGAACAGAGGAGTGGGAGGATAAACCTACTGCTGTCAGAGCCATTGGTCTGCAGTGTGGCATAGGAGTCAAAAAAGTAGACACGAGGGAGAGTCTGAATATCTGAGGTAGGGAAAGACAAAGACGAAGAGAGGAGAGGAGAAGAGAAAGGAATGGAAGAGAATGTAGGAAGGTCACAGGGTAATGGTAAAAAAGGTAATTGTGTGATAAAGAACAAGAATCAGAGAAAGTCAGAGAGAAAAAGGGAGTGAGAAACATGTTAGTGTATGACAATTATTAAAAAAATAAACATTACTGTTCATCTAGTTAGTACTATTAGTTAGAATAAACACTGAGCACAAAGCACCCAACTACCTATTGCTGAATAATGTCTCACACACACACACACACACACAAACACACACACACACATCTCACCCTCTCTCCAGAGTTCTGATATGAAATGGTCTGATGACTGGTGTAGAAGAGATGCTACATTATCATTCAGAGGATCCATGTTCTTCACCAGCCATTCATCTGCTTTATAGTCCACCTGGGAGAATGAAAGGCAAAAAGATGTAGCAAGAGAGATGGCCAGAGTTCAGAATTTGTTCAGTCTTCAGAAGACAAAGAGAACTGGTCTGAAAGTCCTAACCTTTCCAGCGTAGTGTATAATGGAGAAATCAGCTTCTTCACGAAGCTGTCGTGGCCGGTAGAATTTGGGATGCGAGCCTTGCTCAGCTGACAGTTTATCCACAAAAGATCGATCTGTTGCGCGTGGAAACCAACACTCTTCATCCAACAGTGCCAAAACACCAGGGGGATGTGCCTGTGCCATCATCCAACCATGAGTAAGTTAATACAGAAAAAAATAAATCACATTAAACCTATGATTTCAAAACCAATATACTCAGCTCACTAAAATCAGCCATCAGGGTAGTTACAAAGCATGTGTGTCCAGAAAGTAAAGCATATAAGTACGTGGAACTTGAGGTTTCTGTGTGAGATCACGTTTTCTATGACTGTATAAAAGAAGCATGGTGATAACTATTGTGGAATGCACTGTGTTTGCTCATTGTTTCTGAATTAGCAGAATTCAGGTTGATCAATAAAAGGTCTCTGAAGTGAGACAAACATCAGTAATGACAGCATTACGACAACACTGCCTATGTTCTTGCAATGCTGATAACATGACAAAGTTATATGTTTGCTGTGATATTTCTATTAATATGTCTGCTTGCTCAAAAATAAAAGTTTATGGTCTTTCAGCTTTGTTAGATCATATTAACAGGATTATTATTAGATTTTTTTTGCATATGAAAATTGTTAGGGAAAGAGTAGATTATAGGAATAATTTTTATTATACAGGCATTAACGGGTTAATTAGCAGAGACACTGCTGAACTGCTAATAATGCATTACTAATCACTAGTCATAATGAATGAACAGAAAATGAGGTCATACATCTCTATATGGACACATGCACAGCTGAAAAAAAAAATCACACAAACTCAGTCTTAGTTTTCTTTAAAGAATGTACACACTGACCGGTCTCTCAATGAGGTCAATGCAGGGCTGTAGGTCAAGGCCAAAGTCAATGAAGTTCCACTCAATACCCTCACGCTGGTACTCCTCTTGCTCCAGTATGAACATGGTGTGGTTAAAAAGCTGCTGCAATTTTTCATTAGTGTAGTTTATACACAGCTGCTCAAATGAATTCAGCTGCAAAATGTAAAGGAGAGAAACAGAACATGAGATAAGAGCAGAAGGAAGATGGTGCAGACAGGTGTGCCTTCTTGAGTTCTTATGAAAAAATATCAAATTCATTAGCAAAAGCATACAAGGGTGTCTCTAGTGTCTGATCCCTTCTTCCAGCCTTACTTGGAAAATCTCAAAGCCAGCAATGTCCAGAATCCCGATGAAAGAAGCACCTTGTCTTTGTCTGCGGTCCAATGCTCGGTTGATGCGGTGCACCAGCCAGCGAAACAGACGCTCATACGTGGCCTTTGCCAGAGCTTCCACCGCAAAGTCTGCCTGAACACATCCAGTAACACATCAGAAATAAATCCTATGTTTTTTTTTTTAAGAATTTCCTGAGACAGAAGACTAGAATTTTTTCTCAAATCTACAAATCAAGACAAGCAGGGATTATAACATATATAATTGCACACACACTATAACACACCTGCTCTTTGGTCTGGGCCTTCTGCACATACTCACGGCCCACTTTGATGCGAGGGGTGAGAATGGCTCGGCTGAACTCCAGCACACTGATACCTAGTAAGTGGCAGAGTTTCTGGGCAGCTGTATCATCAGGCATAGATGCCTGATCTGAGTTCTTCTCTTTCTGAAAGGAGATGTTTCCAAACTGCAGGACAGCAGAAATCACCTTTAACATAGCTGAAAGAAATTCAGTGTGAGAAAGAGAGAGAGAGACTTTCAGGACCCTTCAGAGTGCTTTCTGAACTCAGTTCAGTGCTGAAACTCTAATAGCCCTTCTCTAATAATAATATGACAGAATATTATGACCACCACTGTTTTGGAACTCAGCCTCGGACATCACAGATGCCAAATGACAGGTTTTCTGCATGTACAATAACGAACAGATCAGTCAGTTGTAGCAGAGTGCAAAATGAGCACCATCGGTAAAGGATGTTATTTGAATGTGTCTAAAAGGGTATGATAATAGAGGGTCTGGTAACCGATAACTTTGAAGGATGTTCTAAAGCTGCTGCAGTGAATGAGCACAAATGGACTTCTAATACATTGAGTGCCCCAGAATGGCATAACAGTGATGCCCCACAGGTCACTAGAGAGGAACAATGACTCCAGAGAGTTGTACAGAGCAATTAACACTTCACAGTTTACCTCTATAATGAACACAGGAGTGAAAAAGAAAGTGTCTCCACTGAGTGAACACTGCAAGTCAAGGGTGATTATTACCAGTATAAGGCAGCTGGTCCTAATTTTCTGATATGACTGTGTATATCATATATATTTATCATTTTTATCACAAATTAAGTCACAAACTTTTCTAAGTACATACCAGGTGTTGTCAGCAGGTAAAAGTCATGGGCCGGGGAAAAAGTATTTAAAAAAAATTAAATAATAGACACCTTTTTGCTGGTGCATTGTGCTTGTTCCATTTACACAAACAGCAAATGAAACACTGCAATACACATTATTGTGCATTTAATTGTTTGAAATTTGCAAAAACAGCATTGTACATAATTAATCTTTCATTCTTACATGTAGACTCCTCTTGAGTGAAGCCCATGATGTTCATGGAATCCATAGTCTGAGTAAAGTTCTCTGCATCACTCTGACCTGGAACAGGAACTGAACCACCACACAGGAAGCGGTACTGATCAGCACTGCCCAGGAGCAGCTCAGCTGTTGGTACAAAACAAATCATTATTGAACATTCTGGATTGTACTGAAAGTGTTGGGAAGTTTATATCTGTATGTTAGTGTGTGTGTGTGTGTGTGTGTGTGTGTGTGTGTGTGTGAGATTTGAACTTCGAACGTTTTTTTTTTTTTTTACCTTTCATGGTTTCAGAGGCTCCACAGAGTAACTGATAGAAGATATGAAAGGTTCTCTCATCTTTTGCCTGACGGATAGCTCGAGACTTTTCCAACAGGTCTAATACACAGTGATTTAAGGACAAATACACACAGTAGAACTTTACTATGATTTTGGAAAACATGCATTAAAAAAAAGGAAAGGGATGAACCGGAAGGCATGTTACATCAATACTTTTCAGATCAAGGCATGATCAAAGGATACAGGTCTCAATGTTGGCACCAACTATATAGCCAGTGACATCAAAATTGATACGTATAAATTTGCCCTGAAACAAAAAGCAGTTCAGAATTTAAGTAATTTGAAGAATTCAATATTTTTCATTTTTCAAAGAAATGTCTGATGGAGAAGATGTCTTACAAATCTAGATGAATTATCATTTTTCACAGTCTTGGCATTCCCAAAGGCCTCTAGGATGGGGTTAGCCTGTAGTAGTTGTCTCTCCAGTTCCCCCTGTAGGACACAGAGAAAAATGTTTAAAGGCAGGAACAGCATGAACCTGAAGCCACCCACATCTCTAGACAGCCTTGCTCTAGCACTTTGCATGATGCTGCAAAGCTCCAGCAACTACATGGCAAATTTAAAAAGAAGAAAGCATGATGGAGCAGCAGGCTATTTCCTGTCACTGCACACAAACTTTTGGGAATTAGAGAAGTCAAGTCAATAGTCAGCCACTTTCATCTTATACCTGGTTCATACTACACAACTTTGAGTCGTCGGTCGTTGTGCCATTCACACTACACAACTGGTTGAGCTGTAATTGCGAGCCTTTCAGTTGTTGTGGCTTTTACACTACATGACTGGTCAGCAACAAGGGGTCATGAACTACACGATTTTTCATCTTGGGAAATCCTGGCTGCTCTCCAAACACACGTTTTGTCACGAGAACAGAATAGTACGGTCGGATCTCAGGCTAGTATAGCAGGTGAGAAGGCTACGATTCTGCAGTACATTTACAGTTACATTACATACATACTGTCACCAGCTTTATTTAATCTGTCCACTGCATTGATCATACATATAAACAATTGCATTATTTCTCCAGTGCAGTCACAATAACGTTAACAGAGAGATTGCATCAATGGACACATAATTCTCTCTCTACGTGATCCCACTGGTTGTTGGTGGTTTTTGCTGTTGACACAGTCGCTGACTGGGTCTCAGATATTCAACATGTCAAAATATTTCCCAGGTGTTTGCAGTTGGTCAGCAATCAATCAGTGATGGCTCTGTGAGCATCCTTCAGCAGTTCACATTACACGACTACATGACTACACGAGGCCCAAGTAATCCCTGACTTGCCTCTGAGCAGAGGTTTTTGTCGGCGATCTATAAAAAACTGGTCGGCGACTGGAAAACTGGACTACAATTGTGTAGTGTGAACTAGGCATTAGTGATAACATTTATTATGTGAGTATCTATAAAACGGTAGAATACACCAGTGTTTATACATTTGTTTGCAAGTATTTCTATGTAAAATGGCATATCTATTTAAAACTGTCACACAATGTCTACACCCGATTTCTAGACAGATGAAAAGCAAGTGCACATGGGCACAGCCCATGCAAGATTTGATGCACTCCACTAAGGATGGGTATGGATCACTAACTGCCTCAGCCAAGCACTCCAAGAACTACAACGCCCCTTAACAGAACAACAGGAGCACAGGCACAGCAAACAGCCAAATTACTACCAAACCGAAACTCAGAGTGAGGCCATACTCACATACTGCACACTCTGTTAGAGCACAGGAACAAAGGAAAGGGGTGTAGGGATGTACAAATAAGCACAGGGAAGATACAGTGTGACATAAAAGCATTAAATTAAGCCCAAACACAAAATATAAAGGAAAAAAATACATCACAATTAAAACACATTGTGGTTACCATGTTAATATGATCTGTAAACCTTTCATTAGATTTGCTGTAGTGAAAAAACAAGAGCTGACACCAGCCCTCCTTCTCCAATGAGTGTGGGACAAGAATTATGTTTGATCTGAATGCACATCCAATACGTAGTGAAGTGTGGTTCGGAACACAGTATATGTTTTGTTAGTAAAGAGATCACCTTACTCACCCTGTTTACAGTACTACTGCCACGACCCAGAGAACGTGTGCCATCCATCTTTAGCATGAACAAGACAATAGGAAAAAACAGAATGGGAGGGAGAAATAAGGTGAGATTTAGAAAGAAAGGAGAACGGAGAGGTTGGAAGAGGATAAAGTGAAGATGCAGCACATGAAAGCAGTATACCAAAGACAATGAGAAATATTAGGCAACAAAGTGTATGGAAGTATAGGACATTCCACGGATTTTCAAAAAAGATGTAAATAAAAGTTTCAGGGTGGTTTGATGTGATTCTACGGAAACATACTAAGTCAGTATTGTTCACAAAAAGTGTTGATAGAAACCAGACAGCCCTGTCCTGGGCTTAGCTAGGATAGTGTAATGACCTGCCCTGTGCTCTGCGAAGGGGTAGGGGACTCACCGCAGCCCTGATCAAGATTAAGGAAAAGATTGATGGAATCAGACATCTGAAGATTTTAATGTAGTTATTTTGGATAGTAAATAATATGGTTATATTTGTGCTGAAGACAAGGCAACCCCTGCAACTTTCACTACCAGTAAAAAAACTGTGAAGTTAAGTTTCTCTAAAATGTACATCAAACCACTCTGAATGATTCTGTTTATGTCACATTATTTAGCAGAACTTTTCAAAAATCAGTAGAATACTTCTTTAATTCTACAGTCAGCACTGTAATCAGTGAACTAGGAAGAAGTTGCAATGATCAAGTTATTTATTTGCAGTTACAGCAGAAGCAGAAAGGCAGAAAGAAATGAAAATTTTTTATGAAGAAGAAAAAAGTTCCTATAAGAACAGCTTTTTATGTGTCTCTCTAGGTGGGCTTTCACTCTGTTCTTACCTGGAGGTTGCTGTCTTTGCTGCGGCCCAGAGTGCCACTCTTGTGAGATGATGCCACATGTGCCAGATACTGAATCACTTTCTTAGTATTCTCTGTCTTCCCTGCCCCTGATTCCCCTCTGAAAGACATACACACAAAAATAGAATAACTAATTTAAAATGACCACAGAAACCTACAAATACAGTCTTACAAAGCTGCAACAGAAACTGGAGCAGAGCTACAGGTGTTCAAATAAACACTGGCAAGAGATGAAACGTCACAGTGGAAACCAGTCTAGTTTTAAGACACTCTTACAGAGACGTGCATAACATGAAAAAACACAAACAGTAGAGTAAAATTAGCGGCACACAATCGGTATGAGGAACTGGACCATTGTTTATATTGGCCACAATAACAAAGCACGTGCACAAACTAATTGAATAGAGGCAGCATTGCTGGCCTTATTGTAAAGCTCTTTCCTTGTAAAAGTTAATAAAACAAAATGTCTGCCAAAAAAAGCTCTTCCATGTCTCACAGACAGACCACCCAACGACTAGAATTTATATTATTTTTAAGGTGTGCAAACTGTTATTGAAGAATTGATAAATGGACATTTATTATACAACTGACTTTCTGTGAAGACTACAAATACAATCATTTAATAACATATTTAACCATTTAATTAATATCAGTAATACTCACGTGCAAAGAATGGACTGATCTTCTCTGTCTGTAAAGAGATGGGAGTCAGCATGATACAGCTCTAATATGTGACTTGCTTGG